>MCJB01046999.1:0-16275 GCA_002018475.1 Nicotiana obtusifolia
ACTAGGAAAAGAATAACTAGTTAACCTAAATCAACTAGGAAACAACTAATTAACAAAATGGCCACAATTTGGCTAATTTAAAGAATAGTCACGCAGGACCAAACAAATAAGAATTAATGTCTTCAATAACTAAATGATAATACAACATAAACACAAATGTACATCTTCAACACAAGATTCGTCCATAGGACGATTTTGGGAGCAATGTGCTGCCGTTTTTTGATTGATAATAATGTCAAAAGATATCAAAATAATGAAGTGTTTAGGCTTATATAGAATGAGCCTTTACCTAAATCAACTAGGAAAAGAATAACTACTTAACCTAAATCAACTAGGAAACAACTAATTAACAAAATGGCCACAATTTGGCTAATTTAAAGAATAGTCACGTAGGGCCAAACAAATAAGAATTAATGTCTTCAATAACTACATGATAATACAACATAAACACAAATGTACATCTTCAACACAAGATTCGTCCATAGCAAGATTTATGGACGCTTGGATCTTCTCCAAGGCTAACCAACGCCTTTTCTTGTCTTGTTCATAGATGGCATTGACAACACTTGATCAAATTTATTTGTATCATTCTCCCCCTCTTGAGAGGATTTCGTCCTCGAAATCAAAGCACCGTCATGTCCGAAAGCAATGCTACTAGACAAGTCCATAACATAAGAGTTGTTATTGATATTCTGCAACACTTGAAATGGTCCATCTCCCTGTGGAGCTAACTTTCCTTTCCTATGGTTCGGAAATCTTTCCGTTCGGAAGTGCACCCAAACCCAGTCACCTTTCTTTAAGTCCAGCTTCTTCCTTCCTTTATTCTTCTTGACCACTACCTTTTCATAAGCATCCTCCAAAGTTATCCTCACCTTAGCATGCAATTCGAGCAACGCAGCTGCCCGGTTTTCTCCGTCAACGCTAATAACTGCATCTCTCGGCAAAGGAACAAGATCAAGTGGTATCAAAGGATTAAAACCATAAACACATTCAAATGGAGTAATACTAGTCCTGCAATGAACAGTTCTATTATATGCAAACTCCATAATAGGTAATCGGTCAGCCCAAGTGCCGGACTTCCCTTTGGTCAAAGCTCGGAGAAGAGCTCCCAAGGTTCGATTAACAACCTCGGTTTGACCATCAGTCTGTGGATGATGTCATGTAGAAAACAAAAGTTTGGTGCCAAGAGCACCCCACAAACACTTCCAAAAGTGACTCAAAAACTTAGCATCCCTATCACTAACAGTAGTTCGAGGCACACCATGCAACTTTAATACATCAGCAATGAACAAAGAAGCAACATGTTGTGCATCATCACATTTTTTACAAGAAATAAAATGAGCCATCTTAGAAAACCTATCAACAACCACATAAATGCTATCATGACTTCCCCTAGATCGCGGCAGCCCCATCACAAAATTCATCGAGATATCTACCCAAGGACTAGTAGGGACGGGTAAGGGAGTATACAAACCATGATTATTAGACCTAGACTTAGCTCTTTTACACTCAAAACATGCTCCACATATTCTCCCCACATCTCGCCTCATCTTAGGCCAATGGAACTGTTCCGCTAATATAGCTAAAGTCTTGTCTACCCCAAAGTGTCCCATCAAGCCCCCACAATGTGCCTCACGCACCAACAACTCTCGCCAAGAGGACTCGGGTATACAAACTCTCCCCTTCTTAAAAAGGTACCCATCACTGATATTTCTCAATCCGCTGCCCACTAGTAATGGCATCATACACACTCTTAAATTTAGGTCATGCTCATACATAGACTTAATACTCTCAAAACCCATCAACCTAGACGCTAACGTGATAGCCAAAGAAACTTCCTACATAGTGCGTCAGCTACTACATTCTCCTTTCCCTTCTTGTAATGTATCACGTAAGGGAAACTCTCAATGAACTCTACCCACTTGGCATGTCGTTTATTTAGCTTCTCTTGACCCCTAAGATGTTTGAGGGACTCGTGATCACACCTAATTACGAATTCCTTAGGCCATAGGTAATGTTGCCAATGAGCTAAAGCTCTTACGAGGGCATACAACTCTTTGTCGTACATAGAGTAATTCAAGGCAGCCCCCTTTAACTTCTCACTAAAATAGGCAATAGGCTTCCCATCTTGCATAAGAACACCTCCAATTCCCACCCCTGAGGCGTCACACTCAATTTCAAACGCCTTACTAAAGTCAGGTAATTGTAACAATGGGGCAGACTAAGCCTATGTTTCAACTCTTGGAAGGCACCCTCTTGCAGCTCCCCCCACACAAAAGGCGTGTCTTTTCTCACCAACTCTGTAAGCGGTGCTGCTATGGTGCTAAAGTCTTTAACAAAGCGTCTGTAAAAACTAGCTAGTCCATGGAAACTTCTAACATGTGAAACAGTAGTAGGAGTAGGCCAGTCCCTCATAGCTTCTACCTTAGATGCATCTACTTCAACACCATTAACACTTACAACAAATCCTAGAAATACAACTTTCTCTACGCAAAAGGCACACTTCTTGTAATTAACATATAACTTTCGGCTCTTAATACTTCAAACACTTGCCTTAAGTGATCAACATGGTCATCTAAACTTTTACTATAAATCAGGATATCATCAAAGTAGACAACCACAAACTTATTAAGAAACGGTTTAAGCACATGATTCATTAATCGCATGAACGTACTAGGTTCGTTGGAGAGACCAAAAGGCATCACCAACCATTCATATAGACCAAACTTGGTCTTGAATGCAGTTTTCCACTCATTACCCGGTTTCATAAGGATTTGGTGGTAACCGGACCTAAGATCAATCTTAGAAAACACACTTGAACCACATAACTCATCTAGCATGTCATCTAACCTAGGGATAGGATGACGATACTTTACCATTATCTTGTTGACGGCTCGGCAATCAACACACATCCTCCAGGTGCCGTCTTCTTTTGAACCAAGATCACGGGTACGGCGCACGGACTTAGACTCTCTCGAACTAGCCCCTTAGTCAATAGCTCGTCCACTTGCCGTTGCAACTCCTTACTATCTTGTGGATTGCTTCTATATGCTAGTTTCTTTGGAATTCGTGACCCTGGAACAAAGTCAATTTGGTATTCTATCCCCCTCAACGGAGGCAGTTCGCTCGGCATCTCTTCTGGAAACATGTCCATATATTCCTGCAAAACGTCATTAACAAAACTAGGCAAGGGGTGAACGTTAGTAGAAACTTCATCATCACACTCAACCAAATCAGCTCCCTTATCTTCCTCAATCTCCTCGTCACTCTCTACCTCACAAATAGTACCATCATGTTCAGGTCTTAAGGTAGAACCATCACTAGTCCCTTCCCCGGTATTCTTCCAAGTACAAGTAGTTCTTTTAAGGTTCTCCACTCGGATACTATGTGCCTTTACTTCAGCCCATAGCTCGGCTAAAGTAATGTTGGTCACAACCTTTTCTCCTTACGTAGCCATGTACCTGCAAAAGAAACAAGATTAGAGAATGTGTTAAGATTAGTAAAAATACTCTCTCACTTTTTTTGAATGACTCTCGGGTTCACTCAAATTTTCGGGTAGTATTTCACACTTGTCTTCAAATTGGCTTCCTCTAATTGACCAAGTTCCTTAGCGACCTTTCAAGTTCACAAGATTAATAGTTTCTTCGGGGTGAGTGAATTTATGTTACTCGATAGGTGGACAGCTTTTTAAGTGAGCTCAAGAAGCCAAGAAGTATCTACGAAAGTGAAAATTCTGAGTTTTAGCACGAGGTCTTACAAGCTCAAAGATTAGTAATTACTTAAGTAGGAAATTACCTAAGAATTACTAATTAGAAGTAGTGAAATTAAGAAAGAATTTCGAAATTAGTGGAAAAAGGAAGTTTTAGAAGCTTTCCTACTTTAGTTTGGAGAAGACCAATCCCCTCTCCCTAACCCTTTATGAATTCGGCCTCCCCTTCTCCTTTTCCAACCCAAATTCGCCCCCCTTCTCCTTGTCCAACTAGGTTTTCAACTTCTTGAAACTTCTCCCTTTTTGATTGGGAGTTGTTTCCTTCTTGGACTAGAATTAGGGTTTCCTATTCTCCTCCTTTCTCTCCCAATTTCGGCCTTCTCTCCTCCCTCTTTACACATTTTCAAGACTTCCTTTTCAAGAACAACAAATTAAAGTTCAAGAACTTCAAGAATTCAAGGCAAACTTGTTAAGAACGTTTGAGGCTTCAAGAACCCCTTCAAGAACAACGTAAAACTCTTCAAGAACTTCAATTTTAACTCTAAGAACTTAAGGATTTTCAAGATTCAATCGTGCACCTTCAAGAATTTCAACTAGAGTTTCAAGATTTCAAGATTATCATCGGTTTCTAACGATCAAGAACTTCAAGAATTCGGTTCAAGAATGTTTCTTTAGCAATCATTCTTCAAGACTTCAATCCCTCGATGATTCAACAACTTCAACCAACAACAACCGGTTTTTCTTTCTTTTTTTTATTCACGTTTTTTTTCCAGGTTTATTTATTTATTTCTTTTATAATCAAAAATGAAATTTAAGAATTACAACCTAAAACTAAGGCACGAAGAACATGATTGGGAGTGTAAAAACAAACCCGTTCCAAGCTCTGATACTAACTGATGCAATATAAACGAAAGTTGCTCTAATACCAACTGATGCAATATATACGAAAGTTGCTCTGATACCAACTGATGCAATATATACGAAAGTTGCTCTATTACCAACTGATGCAATATAAAAAACGCAAACAAGATAACAAAAGATCGAAGCAAGACGCTCAATGAACTATCCAGACAACAAGTAGGAACTAGTCTACTTACCTTCTTGATGAAGTCACGGAGTACCTATGCTATACGAACAACCCTCAAGACAACAATGGTCTTGCAAACTATTCGATCAAACAAGGAACGAGTTCAATTTTGAATCACACCAAAATTGGACAAGTTAATTCACACGATTTTGGGAGCAATGTTGCTGCCGTTTTTTTGATTGAAAAATAATGTCAAAAGGTGTCAAAATAATGAAGTGTTTAGGCTTATATAGAATGAGCCTTTACCTAACTCAGATAGGAAAAGAATAACTAGTAACCTAAATCAACTAGGAAACAACTAATTAACAAAAAAGCTACAATTTGGCTAAGTTTAAGAAATACTCATGCAGGAAATTCAAAACAAGTAAGAATTAATGTCTTCCATAACTACACAATAATCTCAACACAGTCACAAACATCACACGCCAATCGCTTAGCTCTTCTTCACCATCAAATGTGCATCATGAAGCTCTTTAGCTTGACTTCTCGTGAATGGTCTTGAAGGTTTAAACGTATCATGATCAAGTTGACCTGCATCAATCCAGGAAGAAGTTCCATTAGCTTCATATTGAGAGATGAGAAGGGAGATATCATATATGCATGTAGTAAAGAAATCCAAGAAGGCACAAACACAGAAGCTGAAGCACAGGCAATGGTAGAGGCCCTGAGATTCTGTGTTCACAATGACTACACTCTCGTAGACCTTCACACTGATTCAGTGATGCTTGTGAAAAGTATAAAGGAGAATGGAGAGTGCCATGGTCCATTGATGAAACAGTTTTAGAGATAATAAAATTGATGGCAAGCTACAATATAACAATAACACACACACTCAGAGAAGGCAACAAAATGGCAGATCATCTGGCCAACTATGCACTGGACATTGGACCAATAGAATGCTACTGTTTTGATGATTTGGATATACAAAGTAAAAGACTGCTCAACAGTGATAAGAGCCAATGTCCGTACCTAAGAGTAAGAGTGGCAAGAACTAGGGGCAGTAACACTGCCAAAGGGCAAGAAACCTGGTGGAAAGCAAAGCAGCAGTGCTAAAGAAAGAATGGAGCAGTGGCTCTACACTAACTTTTTTTCTTTTCTTGCAGGGAACACAGGAACAACTAAACTTGCATATCAACCACATCAACTAATTCATACAGTCAGGAGAATCTGGAGGTCACCAATGAAAATGCAGCACCGACAAAGAAAAACTGGAGCACAACTTGTCAACACTGCTAAATACAGCAAAGGCTTGATACCTCCACACCAAGTGCTGCCATATGATGTACCATGGAACAGCATCACACAGGCACAATGTTACCATGGTTGTCACCATAAGCATCATCACAACATCAGCAATGGGGAGAAATTGGAGAAGTGGATACAATCTAACATGATGTTTTTTCTTGCAGGAAATGCTGAAAAGGGCTGCCATCAATACCTGCTCACATCTTTAACCACCAGTACCTTGGAGTCAAGCTGCAGTGAAACTCTGATCACTGTGAGGGGATAAGCTACTACTGAAGAAGCAATGTGTCATTACATTATTTTGTTGGTTAGTAGGCTAGAACCACACTACTCCAACCAATCTCAGCAAACACACATACATAATCTCAGTATACCTCTCAACTTAGTAGAGAGCCTAGAGGAGGCCAGATCATTGTTGCAATTGCAATGTGTGATAGTAGCATTTCTAATGCTCAATCTATTGCAATTACAGCAATTATCACGGATTCACCTTGCTAGCATACAACACAGCAACCCAGCAAGCACACAATTAAACAACAGCAGCAGCATAGGAGAAGCAAGATGGACACTCCCTGTCACCATAAAGCATTGGTACTCAATCACCACATTATTTAGCAGAAATAACAAGAAGGACTGCCAGTCACATTGCCTGCAGCAACTACAGCAGCCACAAGCACACTTAACAGACAACCAACAGCAGCAGCACCCTGAATATTATAGGAACACAAAGTACTTAAATCAGCATGCAAAACAAAGACAACTGCCATATTATCAACAGCAAACAAAATCACAAAAAGCAGCAACATATATCATGTTCACCATAGATCCCAGCACCTTACAAAATACTGTAAACATCTGGAGATGGTCCAGATTATTGCTGCAGTTACAAGGTTTGTATTAGCACCCTTGGTGCTCAATCTGTTGCAACTATAGCGATTATCTTGGACACTCCTAGCCACATCACAATACTGGAATCCTAACTTCACTTAGCAACACTCCAGCAATCTACAGAGCCAACAGTCATCCTAGAAAATTGAAACACCAATAGGATATCATCAAAAGCAACAGAATAGCAAGGATATACACAGTCAGAAAACATAGCAGCAGGAGCTTCAGGACATAGAAACTCAGCCAGCAAATTATCAGCAGAGGAAGTACACGTACAAGAGCAACAACAATTCAGATCAACCATCATGGATCCCTCCAGCACTCATATTCCATAGACATCCAATCAACACAAAGCACTTCAGGAGCACGGATAAACATGTACATAACTCAATGCAGCAGCAACTTCAAGTTACAGAAATGCAGACTCCAGGTCACAAAATTCCAACAAACTCAAAGCAACACAGGAGCAAGGATCCACACAGACACAAAGCAAAATGGCAACAGCTTCAAGACACAGCAGCAGAGTTAATGGAATATCAGCAGAAGAAACACTCACCCAGGAACAACAACAATCAGAGCAGACCACATCAAAACTCACTGACACTATATCTGATTGTCCAGCCACAAAAACAAGCAGTACTCCCCCTCAGAGGCAGAAAACTAAACAATCATCAACAATAGTCTCATCATATAGCGTATACCAGATCCAGCTTCAGCAACAACAACTGGAAAACTACGCAGCAAACAATACAAGCAACACTGATATTCAGAAACAGGATACTTCTTAATAGTTACCTTCAACTTGGCTTTTGTCAAAGCAAACTTGAAGATAGCTCATGCTTTTTTGTCAATCTTTTGCAACATCCTAGAGATAGATGTCAGGAGCATATAGTAGGGAGCAAACAACCCATTAACTTAGAAGAAATTGGAATGCATGTACTTTTTCGTATAGTTGACCTACAAGAAACTCACAGTGCTTCTGTGCAGATGACTGTCTATCATCAAATAGACAACCGTTACATCATTTTAGGTCTAACCCCCTACTACTTTCTAGGTACAATTAGCCATCACCTTAAGATGGGCATTCTATTTTGGGAGGTAAGGTTTATGTCCACCTACATTGCTGTACTTTAATTTCAGTAGTGAAATATAAATTCAGCTAAAAAAAATTATTAATCGGTGGGCAGCCCCTATTGGGCAACCTCTAATTAGATGGTAAGTTATATACCGATCCTATTATGGCCGAGCGCCTATGAGCGAGCTTAGAATGGTCGAGATACAGAGCCTAGTATGGCCAAGCGCCTATGAGCAAGCATACTACGGTAGAGCAGTTACACATACCGAGCCTTATAGGGTCGGACAACTATTTTACTTACTATATTGAGAGAGTCGAGTCAATATCAGCAGATAAGCATATCTTCGGATTATCTTTGACTGCCATTTACTTTCAGTTATTATATTATCAGTTCAGTTTAAGCTTTCCATTATTCTGGTGCCTTACATACTCGGTACATTATTTTGTACTGACTTCCCTATTGTCGGGGACGCTGCATTTCGTGCCTACAGGTCCTGATAGACAGTTGGATAGACCTTCCTAGTAGACAGAGTCAAACATCAGCTTGGTTGGTAAGCTCCACTCCCTCGGCGTTACCAGGTCTAGACCTTGGAGTCCATTTTATATATACCGGTTTGATGGGTAGGTCGAGGCCCTGTCCCGATCATAATACAGCTCAGCTATCTCTAGAGGCTTGTAGATGAGTCCTGTATATTTTGTACATCAGTATTGTGGCCTTGCCAGCCCTATGTACATGTTAGTTTGGTATTGCTAGTTGTAGACATTCATGGTGGCCTCGTCGGCCTTGATTTGTAAGGTAGGCCTCGTCGGCCAAAGTTGAGGGTTATCCCTCCAGAGCTCACAATTATAGAGTGGTAAGCTCGGGCCAAATATAGCAACGGGTGCCGGCCACGCCTCCCCAGGTTTGGGGCTTGACAAATACTAATAAACATTGTTAGTTGCTTTAGGCGCTGTCATGACCCAAAAAATCCTGCCTTCGGTGTCGTGATGGCACCTAGTCTCTAAGACTAGGTAAGCCGATTACTTACTACAATTAAGTCAGTTTAACAATAATAATTTAAAATAGAGTTTAATATAAATACCAAAATAAAGGTGAAACAAGCCTACGCGGCAATAATCACAACAACCTCCCAAGACTAGGTAATGCAAAGTCATGAACTCTAGAGGAATACATAGAAATATCTCAAAAGGAAAATAAAATACTGTTCAAATAACGAGTTAACAGTACAATCAAAAGGAAAAGGACTCCAAGGGACTGCGATGACCAAGCAGCTCTACCTTAAATCCTCACGATCAAGAAGTAACTCTGCCTGAGTCAGATAACTCCAATGCCTGGATCTGCACAAAAATGTGCAGAAGTGTAGTATGGGTACACCACGATCGGTACCCAGTAAGTATCAAGACTAACCTCGGTGGAGTAGTGACGAGGTACAAGTCAAGACACCTACTGGTCAAAATAACCTGTGTAATATAAAAGTATAAAGGTAATAATGAAAGCATGAATCAGTAAATGGAAACAAGGGATTAACATGTGATATAAAAAGTAAAGCAATCAGAACACCGTTAAAGTACCAATGAAACCAAATAAAGGAAAATAACTGACAACCAATTAATCAAGCCATTCTAACACAAGTGTCAAAATAAAATTCCTCTGAAATACCTCATCTCATAATCACAAGTCACGAGACCCAAATCATGAATCATACGCTCACGGCACCTCGTGCCCCAATCTTCTAATCACGACTGCACAGACAACTCATATGCTGATTTTTCAATACCCGACATGGTAACAGGCTCACAATCACAATCCGTCCGGCGTGGTCACAAGCTTAATATCACAATCCGCCCCGCGTGGTCACATGCTCAATATTGTAATGGAAGCGGATAATACAAGAATACATGGACATGATCAATGAATGTCAAGTTTCATACTCCTCAACCGGTGTAAACGGCATGCTACAGTGTATGCACGTGCGAGTGTACTAATACAGTCCAAGTCAATAAGTAATATCAAAGACACCGAGTAGTTCATTGAAAGCAACATAACAAGTCACGTAAGGTGCATGACATACACAGGGAAAATCGCACCATCACACGAATATCATCAATATAATGCCCCCCGACCATCACATATCATCCCTGACATAGCCACCATTATCTCTCCGTATTGACAACATCATAATAGCCACCCTTATCACTCCACCCAGAAATTTAACATAATAGCCACCCATATGTCATGCCTTGACCTTGGGAGTGGGACCAACGCTCAATTGAGATATCCCAGTCAAGCAAGCCTACTCGATGCCTCCTACCCGACCTTACCCATGAATAAAGTGAAGATGCATGCTATTCGTTAGACAATGAGAGGATTTCGTAAACATACCAATTCCATTATCATTAGTTACTCCATTTATAATCCCCAAAACACATTACACATTCATAGCTTAGAAGTGGAAACATGTAACACATATACAACATTTCTAGTTTGACTTCCCATAATCAAGATACAACCCACACTATGTCTACGGAGCCTCTAATAGATACAAAGAGTAATGTGATGGTGCCGGGAACAAGGCCCCGTCTATACCTCAAAATACTATACAAAAGGAACAAAAGATACAAAACCCCGATATGAAATGGCGCTCACCAAGTCAGTTGAGGAGAGGGCGTACCGTTATCATTGATCGATACCGCCTGCTATGGAACCACCTACATCTATTAAAGATGCAGCACCCCCGAAAAAACGGACGTTAGTACATATGAATAGTACTAGTATGTAAGACTAAACAACCTCTTAATGAATCGAATAACAGTATAAGTAAAAATAAACATGGAATCAATGAGAGCCTCAAATAGTATGAAAGCCTCAAGTTAAGAGAAAGATAATTTTCCAAGTAAATATCATTATTTTAATATTGGGATATCTTTAGTACAGATAAATCACCGTGTGTTTAGCATAGAGTGCGATATAGGCCCGATCGGCTAAGCCATCTCACCCCGAGACATCCAATAACAACACCACCATGTGCGCGACATAGCATCTGATCTCAGCCTAATCGTCTAAGCCGTCTCACCACAATGCCGTGTGGATCGACATCACTTTCTGTTAGCAATTATCTCATCCCACTTAAGGGGAATAATCTCAACAAATCAATACAGGGATCTACCCCTCAATCACTCCTATACCAGCACACGTAGTTACGGGGTCAGGTTATTTCTACCTACCCTCCCTCGGTGACTAAATGATACTCCCAAAATATTTATTATATAAAGGAGTTACAGCTTATTTTATAATCTTTTGCACCTTCTTTTCATTTCATTGGCACTATTGGCCACAAGTGTAATTTTCATTCTTGGCACGACGGCCACATTTTATATCTCATATTCACTTCTTTCACTTTCAAGCATCATCATAGGTTATCAACAATAAGAGCATTTGAAATCAAGACTTTTAGTATGTATATGAACAATAGGAGTCTTAAGCACATTGAGTTGTCTTTCCAAAATTAAGCATAATAAACTTACATTTGAAACATGAATTGAAGTCATAACATTTTGGTATATAAGCCGTACTTGAATACATTCCCGGAGGAGGGCATAATATGATAGGAGCAATTTAAACACATTTTGAGCATATAATTTCCGATAAAATAGTTATTTGGATATATATTAGGGATGACTCATGACATGGGAATTAGGAACTTGAGCCAATCATACTTGAATCTTACGAGAAACTCACGGGATTCAACTCTATAAGAGAAGTTTAGCCAACATACCTCGCTTGAGCTTTCCTTAAATTATTACAACGTTCAGAAACTCCGTATGACTTCAATCTAATTAGAGACATAAAAAAAATTGAATCATAATTAGGAAGAAATTATGGGTTCAGCTTATTTAAGCATTTCATCAAGCACTAAGCGTGCAATTTGGTTACAAGGTTCTTTTATGGGATTTCTTCACCCCACCACCAATCCAACACCAAGAGCTTACTCATATTAGTTCAATGACCTCCCCACCACCTTTATTGATACATGTATGCACAAGAACAACTCTCATTCCCAAGAATGACACTCCTCATTACCCATCTTCTTTCCCAAATTGAAAATTGAAAGCTAGAGCTAGAATCTTACCTCCTTAGTAGTCAATTTTGCAAGTTTTCCTTGTGAATTCTCCAAGGCTTGTGCAAGGAATTGAAGTGGAAGATATTAGAGCCCCTCCTTCTCTCTCTAGTTCCTCCCCACTTCTTAAAATATCTGATTTTTGCCTTCTAAACGAGCCCCAATGGTTTTTAATCAAAATAGGGTCGGGTTATAAAAATAGAAATAGGATCCTCCGAACTCAACTACGCAGTCGCAAAGTGCACCACATATCAGGTTTGTGGCCTGCAAAATGGACCATAGTAATGGTCCCCAAAATTGGGCTGGCCTGATCAAGTCTGCGGTCGTTCTACGGCCCGTGGAACAGTTTATCAGTCGCATAACGCGCCGCAGAATCTCCCTCCGGAATTTTCTCATGCTGGTCCTGCGACGGATGTGTGGCCTGCAAAATGATTATGCGGTCGCATAGTTGACCGCTAAACGACCTTAAAAAATTGGCCCTTATTCTGCTCCACTCCGCGGCAGATCCGTGGTCCGCAGAGTAGTTTTGCGGTTGCATAATGGACTGTAGAAATGCCATGTTTTGTAATAATTTTCCTTCCAACTCCTCAGCGTATTGCAACCACGGCGAGCCTTACAACCCTCAAACCCGTTAGCCTACCTCGGCACCATAAAACCCCGGGTTTTAGGTAAAAATTTACTGGGTCTTACAACCCTGTAGATAACCTTGAGTATTCATATCCTATTTTCCAGCTTTGGTTTATCAGATAGATAACCTTAAGTACATAATGCAAATCAACAAGTAACACTAAGTGAGGATCAGTATAGTAAGCATGAGAACCATAGCAAAAGCAGCGAGGGAAGTTTAAGGTCAAAATAGATGTACATAATCAGTAAGGTTCTTTTTTAATCACACATTGCATATTCATTAAGATTACAAAGCGTTCGATTAGTACTGGTTTAGTTTCAGATCATAAAGGGAAAAAGTACCAAAACATAATAACACATTATGAGAAAAGGTAATCAACTATAAACTAAATAACAACAAATTATAAGCAGAGCTAATTAACAAAAGATAACAGAGTACGCATAATTTTAACTAAACAGTTAAAGAATAGGAAGGGTCGAAGCTCATTGACCTTCCATTGAGCATCAAACCAAACAAGGATTTTTGTTGGCCATTTAGGAATCAAGAACTCAAACTTTGAATCAGAAAGATATCAGGAGCTAGTTAGAAAACCCTAGCTTGATATTTACTGCTCAAAACAAAAGTTAATATTTCTTTGTTTTGCGAAGTGATTTTTTTTTGGTATCTTGTGTTAGGTCTTGTTAGGTGAGAGCATTGAAAGCCCTATTTTATAGTGCATTCAATGCCTTAGGGTTTCACATATTCATACTCAGTAGTGGTGAATGACGATTACCAAGTAATCCAAGCAAAATCGAGTGAAAAAATCTGAGAGGCAGAGGAGAATCAGTGGTAGTTTTTACCTGAGTGGAGAGCAATTTATCGTTGAAAGTAAACCCATCGAACAAAGCCCAGAAGCCTAGAGGTCAATGCGTTTGACCTCTGGGTACAGAATCTTTATGATGAAGCTCTAAAGTGGCTTTGTGCATGCTCCAATTTGATGAAGCATAATCCAGATTACAGCGATTTGAAGTTTCATCTTTAGGTTAGGGTTTTTAGATTTGGGCATTTGAATCTCAATGTTGAAAATGGAAAGGAGACAACAGGATGCAGCAGGGACAAAAGAGATGATTCTTAGTGATTTCGAGTGACCTTGCACAAATTTATGTAATGTCTTTGGAGATTGATGGGCTGAAGACTTGAGAGAATAAAGAGGGAAAGGGGAAATTAGGGCAGCCTATCAACGAAGGAATGAATACGGTTCTGGGGTCGTCTCTGAGTTAAAAATGTGAAATTGAATCTGGGACATTGGATCATTTGATCAGCGACTTTGATATTTTAGGGAGATGAGAATTATGGAAATGTTTTAATCCCTAAAAAGGGGAGCCATTGCATCCTTCTAATCTGATGGTGCAGATGAGGTCTCAACAAAATTAAAGAAAAATAAAAAAACGGGGATAAAACGTGGACCGTTGATGCATTAGATCAACGGTCCAGATCCATTGTGCTTTCTCTATGAGTAAGGGAAACAGGTGATTTGGCAAGCTTAGATTGGCTTAGGAAGAGGGACACGGATCGCCACAGTGAAAGAGAGGGGGGAATTGGACTGGGTCAGATGGGATTGGGCTTGGGCATTGGGCTGGTATTGATATAGGAAATGGTCATTTCGTGTTTAATTACACAATTGCAATTGTAACCTTTTGATCTTTTAACCTTTTCAAATTAATTTAATTAAACTTAATTAGTTTCAATAAAATATAATTATAATAATAAAAAACACTACTAATTACTTTTATTGGTTAATTAATTACTAAATATCGTTTTTTCTATTTACTACACTAATTTCGGATTTATTTTGAAACGATTAGCTATTTCACCAAAATCAAGGAATAAACTTATTGATTTAATTATAAGCCTATGCGATGCATATGAATATTATTTTAATAATTTCAAAAATAGTAAACGACAAAGATAGTATGTATTTACAAAGTATAATTACATAGTTACTAAATTAGTAATTAACACCATTAATTACTTAATTATAAAAAAATAAGTGTTATTACTTTAGAAAATATCTTTAGCATATTTATTGAAAATCAATAAGCATAAATAAATTAATTTTTAAAAGGAGGGTCAAAATTGACCGTCAACAACTGGCCCTCTTCGACCAGAGACAATGAAAGAGTTTTGCGGTAAAGAAATTGAACCAAGGCCAATTTTGTCCCGACTTTAGGCATACATTGCAGGAATAGCATAGGGAAAAGATTATGAGTTGTATAATTGGGGAAGGAGTTAAAGAAAACTCAAGGAGAATTTTGGAGAGTTGCGGCTGAATTCTAGCTTTGAATTGCTTACATACCTGGGGCTTAATGAGGATCGGGCCTCATGTACTTCTGGAGTGATGATTATGAGATGGCGGTGCTCGCAAAATTTGCCCCAGTATCGTGACGATACTACGAGACGGAAGATTTTGGTAACCATGATATCTTTGAATTGCGGCTTGATTTGAAAGATTTGATGAATTAGAGTTCTACTGATCATTTTTGAGTTTGAGTTTGATGCTTGGTCCACTTATGAGTTTGTCGTTCCTCATAGCATTGTAGCTTGGTTTGTTGCTTAGAAGAAGTTCCACATCACAATGTTTGTTCCTACAAAAATAAAACATATACATACCCATATATCGTAATGCAGATATGTTAAGATGTGATGTAAATGATGAAGGAATGATGTTGTCCGGCTGCCGGCTAATCGTTATTTGGGATTGGGACGACGGGATACTTGAATTTGACTTGATTATTAGCTGAACTGTGTACCATTTCGCAGCTGTCGAAGCATTAAGTCTCCTCACGTTGGGAGTATCTCTGCGCGATGGGAGTAGTTGACTTGGAATGTAAAGTATCTGTGCGTGATGGGAGTTTGACTTGAAATGTAAAGTATCTTCGCGTGATGGGAGTTGGACTTGAAATTTAAAGTATCTGTAAGCTGCATGAACAAAACGTCAAAACATTCCAGATGAAATAAAGGACTAAGGAGCATGTCCAAGAGATACTCTCGAATGCAAACTAATCACGGCCGTCGATTGGCAGAGCATTGGTGACGGGGTTTATGACTATCGACTTGTAATCGCCGATATGGCGGAGTGGTAGTGCGGAACGTTCTTGTTGGCGAAGCAAACAATTTGCTATATACAGGGCTTTGATTGGCAAAGCCGACAGCTCCATTGTACATGATACTCCGATTGATTGAGCTAACGGTTTGCTATATACATGGTTTCAGTTGGCGGGGCCAATAATTTGCTATATACAAAGTGCTCTTCTTGGTTTGAGCAGACGATTTGCTATTCACAATATACTCTGATCGTATCGGCAAAACTGGTTCCAGAATACGTGCAAATGATTGGGAGTTAGTCTTCAGTTATATGAGAAAAGTTTAAATAATGAAAGTGTGATGATAGTTATGAGAGAGTAGCGGATCCGTCATTGCCCCAGCGTGCCCAAACATTTCTTTGTATTCTGTAGGTCTTGCCTTCAATAAGAAAACTCTAAGCGG
>MCJB01046999.1:16295-117741 GCA_002018475.1 Nicotiana obtusifolia
GGGGGGGGGGGGGGGGTCGGTTTGTGTTGCCCGTAGTCCTGGCTTTGCCCCGGGCCTGGTGAGTTTATGCCATGAAGTTCGATAGGTGGAATGATAGTTTTTGAGAAAACATTTTTGAAAATCTCCTATTATATGGAAAATGCCGCCGTTGCGGATTATGACATGTTTAGAAATTCCCTCAGACGCGAACGTTGTTTCTAGAAGATCCTGTCCCGCTGATGTCGATTCTTGGAAATGCCTCTGATGACGTAGCTTCTTGCTATCGTGATCGCGTCCTAATATAAATGAATGCGTTACAAAGGTTTTCCTAGGGTTATGACTGAACCCTTTCAGGTTGTCTACATATTCGAAATGAAATCAGGCCTGAATGTAGTTCTTGGGTAACGGTAAAGAAATAATGATGATGACCGAGCCAGACTCAGGCAGCCTAAATATCCAAATGGAATCAGGTGAAAGTGTATTTTGATTTCGACAGATGCAAAATAATTAGATTAAAAATGAAGTGGCCGAGTCTGACTCAGACTACCTACATATCCAAATGGAATCAAACCAAAATATAGTTTAATTACAATAGATGGCTGAATCCGATGAGGATTGCCTACATATTCCTCCTGAAGGAAATCAAGTCGTGGCACAGTTCTGAATACATACAAAATGATATTTGGATTTTCTATTACAAAAGAAGGGGGGGGGGACCGAACCCTACGTGGGTTGCCTACGTATCCCACCGGGGGAAGTCAGGTAGGGCATAGTTCTGTTACAACAAAAACCTAACCCTACTGTCTTCAAATGTAGTATCTCTTGATTGCATATGAGTTGATAGGCTTCGTGCTGACTCTTCCGTCCATTTCTGCAAAGATCAGAGCTCCTCCCGACAATACTCAATGGACCACGTAAGGACCTTGCCAATTTGGCGCAAACTTTTCTTTAGCTTCTTCTTGGTGCGGGAATATGTTCTTCAGGACCAACTGCCTTGGTGTAAATTGACGAGTTTTCACCCTTTTGTTGAATGCACTGACCATCCTATTTTGATACAGCTGATCTTGGCACACTGCATCTAGTCTCTTCTCATCAATGAGCATGAGTTGCTCCTACCTGACCCATATCCATTATGTGTCTTCCAATTTGGCTTCCTGAATGATTCTCAAAGATGGTATCATGACTTCTGCAAGTATCACATCTTCGGTGCCATATACCAACATGTATGGCATTACCTTAGTAGATGTGCTCATGGTGGTCCGCTAACCTAACATGGCGAAGGATAACTTCTCGTGCCCATTGCCTATGATTGTCCACTATCTTTCTAAAGATCCTTTTGATGTTTATGTTGGCTGCTTCAATTGCTCCATTAATTTGCGGTCTGTAAGATTTAGAGATACAATGGACAATTCTAAATTATTCACAAATTTTCCTCATGAGATCACTGTTGAGATTGGCTGCATTGTCGGTGATGATCGACTCAGGTATCCTAAATTTGCTGACTATGTTGTTACGGACGAAATCTGCCATTACTTTTTTCGTGAAGGCATTGTATGTAGAACCTTCGACCAACTTTGTGAAGTAGTCAATGGCTACCAAGATAAAAAAAAAATGTCCATTTGATGGAGCGGGCTCTATAGGTCCGATCACATCCATGCTCCAAACGGCAAACGACAAAGGTGAACCAATTACATTCAACTCATTAGGTGGAATATGGATGAAATCCCCGTGGATCTGGTACTAGTGACACTTCTATACATAGCGGATGCTATCGCCTTCCATGGTCATCCAAAAGTATCCGGCTCTTAAAATCTTCTTGGCTAAGGTGAAGCCATTCATGTGAGGTCCACATGTTCCATTCTCTCTTGTTTCAAGGAACCTTTTGATATTGTAGTACCATGGCTTACCGTCTGGCTCTTCATCTACATGAAAATAGTACGCATGCTGATCCTGGACCTCTATCTCAACAGGGTTGATGTAATTCTTATCTGTGTGTTGGATCATGGACGACAAGGTTGCGAGAGCGTCGGCGAACTCGTTATGGATCTGGGAATGTGTTTGAAGTCGATCTTTGTGAACTTCTTGCATAACTTCTTTACGCAATGCAGGTAAGGAAGGATCTTGACGTTCTTGGTAGTCCATTCTCCTTGAACTTGATGTATCAACAGATCAGAATCTCCTATGACCAGAAGCTCATTCATGTTCATATCTAATGCTATCCTAATCCCGAGTAATGCTAATGCCGGGTAATGCTGATGTAGGCCAATCTGATCAAGCTACGTTCATGTCTTGGAAGAAGCTACATTCATGCTATGATTGCGAAATGATGGAAGAAGCAGGTAGCATGTTGGATAAGACAAGAAAAAGCATTGGTTAGCCTTGGAGAAGAGCCAAGCGTTCACACATCTTGTGTTGGATGAAATATTTGTGTTTATGTTGTATTATTGTGTTGCTATGGAAGACATTAAATCTTAATTGTTTGGTCCTACGTGACTATTTTTTAAACTTAGCCAAGTTGTGGCCTTTTTGTTAGTTATTTGTTTCCTAGTTGATTTAGGTTAACTAGTTATTCTTTTCCTGGTTGATTTAGGTAAGGCTCATTCTATATAAACCTAAACACTTCATTATTTTTGGGACCTTACATTATTTGATAATAGAAATTTCGGCCAAGCCTTTTGTGCTTCCAAAAGTGTGACTTTAACTTGTCCAATTTTGGTATGATTCAAAATTGAACTTGTTTCCTTGTTTGATCGAATAATTTGCAAAATCATCGTTATCTTGAGGGTCGTTCGTATAGTATAGGTACTCCTTGATTTCATCAAGAAGGTAAGTAGACTAGTTCCTACTTGTTGTCTTGATATTTCATAGAGCGTCTTGCTTCTATCTTTTGTTTTCTTGTTTCCACATTTAATATTGCATCAAATGCTGTTCTGCTTTTGAAATTAAGACTGCCCCAATTCCTACTCCTTTGAAATTTGCTACTCCATCGAAGAACATTTTCCATCTTGGGTATGACTCTGCGATATCTTCTCCGCGGAACAACACTTCTTCATCTGGATATGTAGTGAGCGCCTCATAATCCTTGTCCACTGAGTTCTCTGCAAGGTAATCAGCTAAGGCTTGTCCTTTGATAGCCTTCTGCGTTACATACACAATGTTGAACATGCTAAGAAGGATCTGCCATTTGGCTAGCTTTCCTGTAGGCATCGGCTTCTGAAAGATGTATTTGAGCGAATCGAGCTAGGATATTAGATGTGTGGTGTATGCCGACATGTAGTGCCTCAATTTCTAGGCGATCCAAATCAAAGCGCAGCTGATCCACTCTATTAGAGTGTATTTAGCTTCACACGGTGTAAACATCTTGCTTAGGTTTGTAAATTTCTTGCTTAGGTAGTAGATATGATACAATATAATACGCGGAAACAAGAAAACAAAAGATAGAAGCAAGAGGCTCTATGAATTATCAAGACAACAAGTAAGAACTAGTTTACTTACCTTCTTGATGAAATCAAGGAGTACATATACTATACGAACGACCCTCAAGATAATGATGATCTTGCAAATTGTTCGATCAAACAAGGAAACAAGTTCAATTTTGAATCACACCAAAATTGGACAAGTTAAAGTCACACGTTTGGAAGCACAAAAGGCTTGGCCGAAAATTTCTTGTAAAATTAATGTAAGGTGCTGAAGATAATGTAGGCTTTAGGCTTATATCGAATGATACTTTACCTAAATCAAATAGGAAAAGAATAACTAGTTAACCTAAATAAACTAGGAAACAAATAACTAACAAAAAGGCCACAATTTGGCTAAGTTTAAGAAGTAGTCACTCAGGACTCCAAAATAAGTAGGAACTAATGTCTTTCATAACTACACAATAATCTCAACACAGTAACAAACATCACGCGCCAAACGCTTGGCTCTTCTTCACCATCAAATGTGCATCATGAGGCTTTTTAGCTTGACTTCTCGTGAATGGTCTTGAAGGCTCAAACGTGTCATGATCAGGTTGACCTGCATCATCCTCCCCTTCTTGGGAAGATTTCGTCCTTGAAATCGAACCTTCTTCATTTTTCAAAGCAACACAAGGAGTCAAGTCAGTGACATTGAATGTCTTAGAAATAGCATAATCATCAGGCAGATCTATGACATAAGCATTATTATTGATCTTCTGCAACACTTGAAATGGTCCATCTCCCCGCGGAGCCAACTTCCCTCTCCTATGGTTCGGAAATCTTTCCTTTCGGAAGTACACCCAAACTCAGTCACATCTCTTTAAGTCCAGCTTTTTGCTTCCTTTATTCTTCTTGACCGCTACCTTTTCATAAGCATCCTCCAATGTTTTCCTCACCTTAGCATGCAATTCGAGCAACGCGGCTGCCAGGTTTTCGCCATCAACGCTAATAACTGCATCTCTCGGCAAAGGAACAAGATCAAGTGGTATCAAAGGATTAAAACCATAAACACATTCAAATGGAGTAATGCTAGTCATGCGATGAACAGTTCTATTATATGCAAACTCCATAATAGGTAATCGGTCAGCCCAAGCTCCGAACTTACCTTTGGTCAAAGCTCGAAGAAGAGCTCCCAAGGTGCGATTAACAACCTCATTTTGACCGTCAGTCTGTGGATGATGTGATGTAGAAAACAACAATTTGGTGCCAAGAGCACCCCACAAACACTTCCAAAAGTGACTCAAAAACTTAGCATCTCCCTATAACTAACAATAGTTCGAGGCACACCATGCAACTTTAACACATTAGCAATGAACAAAGAAGCAACATGTTATGCATCATCACATATTTTACAAGGAATGAAATGAGCCATCTTAGAAAACCTATCAACAACCACATAAATGCTATCATGACCACCCCTAGATCGCGGTAGCCCCATCACAAAATCCATCAAAATATATACCTAAGGACTAGTAGGAACGGGTAAGGAGTATACAAACCATGATTATTAGACCTAGACTTAGCTCTTTTACACTTAAAACACGCTCCACATATTCTCTTGACATCTCGCCTCATCTTAGGCTAATGGAACTGTTCCCCTAATATAGCTAAAGTCTCGTCTACCCCAAAGTGTCCCATCAAGCCCCCACAATGCGCCTCACGCACCAACAACTCTCTCCATGAGGACTCGGGTATACAAACTCTCCCCTTCTTAAAAAGGTACCCATCATGCCACTTATACTTCTCAATCCGCTGCCCACTAGTAATGGCATCATACACACTCTTAACTTTAAGGTCATGCTCATACATAGACTTAATACTCTCAAAACCCATCAACCTAGATACTAACGTGATAACCAAAGCAAACTTCCTAGATTGTGGGTCAGCTACAACATTCTCCTTTCCCTTCTTGTAATGAATCACGTATTGGAAACTCTCAATTAACTCTACCCACTTGGCATGTCGTTTATTTAGTTTCTCTTGACCCCTAAGATGTTTGAGGGACTCATGATCACTCCTAATTACGAATTCCTTAGGCCATAGGTAATGTTGCCAATGAACTAAAGCTCTCATGAGGGCATACAACTCTTTTTCGTACGTAGAGTAATTCAAGGCAGCCCCCGTCAACTTCTCACTAAAATAGGCAATAGGCTTCCCATCTTCCATAAGAACACCTCCAATTCCCACCCCCGAGGCGTCACACTCAATTTCAAATGCCTTACTAAAATCAGGTAATTGTAACAACGGGGCGGAACTAAGCCTACGTTTCAACTCTTGGAATGCACCCTCTTGCGGCTCCCCCCACACAAAAGGCGTGTCTTTTCTCACCAACTCCATGAGCGGTGCTGTTATGGTGCTAAAGTCTTTAACAAAGCGCCTGTAGAAACTAGCTAGTCCATGGAAACTTCTAACATGTGAAATAGTAGTAGGAGTAGGCCCGTCTCTAATAGCTTCTACCTTAGATTCATCTACTTCAACACCATTAACACTTACAACAAATTTAAGAAATACAACTTTCTCTACACAAAAGGCACACTTCTTGTAATTAACATATAACTTTTCGGCTCTTATACTTCAAACACTTGCCTTAAGTGATCAACATGATCATCTAAACTTCTACTATAAATCAGGATATCATCAAAGTAGACAACCACAGATTTATTAAGAAACGGTTTAAGCACATGATTCATTAATCGCATGAACGTACTAGGTGCGTTGGAGGGACCAAAAGGCATCACCAACCATTCATATAGACCAAACTTGGTCTTGAATGCAATTTTCCACTCATCACCCAGTTTCATATGGATTTGGTGGTAACCGGACCTAAGATCAATCTTATAAAACACACTCGAACCACATAACTCATCTAGCATGTCATCTAACATAGGGATAGGATGACGATACTTTACCGTTATCTTGTTGACGGCTTAGCAATCAACACCACATCCTCCAGGTGCCGTCTTTCTTTGGAACCAAGATCACGGGTATAGCACACGGACTTAGACTCTCTCGAACTAGTCCCTTAGTCAATAGCTCATCCACTTGTCGTTGCAACTCCTCAGTATCTGTGGATTGCTTCGATATGCGGGTTTGTTCGGAATTTGTGACCCCGGAACAAAGTCAATTTGGTGTTCTATTCCCCTCAATGGAGGTAGTCCACTCGGCACCTCCTCGGGAAACATGTCCATGTATTCCTACAAAACATCACTAACAACATTTGCAAGGGGTGAACGTTAGTACAAACTTCATCATTAGAGCTCAAGTAAACACCCTTATGAATTAGGCAAATTAAGAGTTTAGAACTATCATTACCTCTCAAATAATCACCTGGTTGCATCATGGCACAAATATTACCTGACAGGTTCGATGTACTAGCATTGGTCATGGCTTCGAATTTGGGCTCCATTGGAGCCTTAGCTCTAGCCGCCTCTTTCAGTTCCCGCATGCGTTTGTAATCATCACTAACCTGTTGCGGTGTTAAGGGCTTAAGTACATAACTCTTGCCCTCCAGCTTGGCCGTATAAGTTGTGGCCTTTCCATCATGATCAACACATCTATCAAACTGCCAACGCTTGCCCAATAGTAAATGGCACGCCTGCATAGGCACTACATCGCACAAGATTTCATCTTGATAAGCTCCCACCTTGAACTTAATAAGTGCCTGCTTTATTACCTTTAATTCACCACATTCACTCAACCACTGCAATCGATAAGGATGGGGATGTTTCCTCGTAGGTATACTAAGTTGAGTCACTAACGTGTGGCTTACTACATTAATTCAACTTCCGGAATCAATTATCATCGAGCATACCTTTCCTTTCACCCTGCATCTAGCATGAAACAAGTTCTCACGTTGCACATCTCCTTCCTCTTGTACGCTCATAGTGCTCAAGTTCCTACGTACCACTAAGAACATATTCACACCCTCTTCTTCTAACTCCTCTTCGCCGCACTCAACCAATTCCGCCCCTTATCTTCCTCAATCTCCTCTTCACTTTCTTCTTCACACACAATGCCATCATCAAGAATTAACATAGTCCTCCGTGTTGGACAATCCTTAGCGAAATGTCCGTAGCCTTTGCATTTGTGACACTAAAAAGAAGATGCAGTAGGAGAATTGAGTTGAGTCTTAGAATTATCTCCGAACCCCTTAGGTTCAACCCCAGGTGCTGCAGCTTTGGCTAGCTTCTTAGGCTCTCGGTTTTGGCTTGCTATAGGCTCTCGGGTTTGGCTTGCTCCCCCAGTGTTCGGCGTCTTCCACTCTTTGTTTCGACGTATGATAGTGGAACCGGAACCCCCTCTATACCGAGCTGCCCGGCTTTCTTTAATCATCTTTTCGGCTTCAATGGCAGCTAAAAAGACATCATGAAGAGCAATGAACACATGTAGCCTCAACTGATTGGAGATATCATTATTCAACCCTTTCTTGAATCGGATGATAGCCTCTTCTTCTTCTTCGTCTTCCATGTCAAGTGATAGACGAATCTTCTCAAAGTCATCCTAGTATTCTTCCATGGACTTCAACCCTTGTTTCAAATCATATAACTTCCGTAACTGTTCTTGCTTGTGCCATGGGTTCACATATTTACGAGTCATTATTTGGTTCAATTCCACCCAAGTCATGCGTGCAAGCTGGTTATGTCTAAGTCTGGATCTTTTCTCAGCCTCCCACCAAGTAGAAGAATAGGACTCGAAAGCAGCAATGGCATATGTAGCCTTCTTCTCCTCAGACATATCATTAATTTCAAATATCCGCTCAACTTGACGCTTCCATTCTAAAAATCGTTCAGGATCACTAGTTCCTTTGAAAGCAGGGATAGTAACCTCGATGCTGTTCAACTCACTGTCTCGGACATGGTCTCGGCCCCCTCGGTTTGGTAAGATTGGTTGGAAGTCCTCATAATGCTCAGCATACTCATCAAACTCATACTCTAAGTTCCTTCCACCAAAACCTCTAAGCCTCCCTCTCGGACCACGATCATAACCACGTCTTCCCATGTAGTCTCGGCCTCCATTCCGCTGCCCTACTCTCAGATTTTGTGGCCCCAAATCATCATCTTTAAATTCCTCGAACTCGGGTTGATCATCCTTTCAGGCTGCTTTCATATCTCCGACGGGTGCTAAGTTTCTTTGGGCTGGCATTAATGGTGGTATGACACCCCGAGGAATCCTCATGGTCCTGACATTTTGAGCAACTCTGTCCCTCAGCTCATTTTGGCGAGCTAACTCCGCGAACTGCTCGGGTCTGACGGTGGAACCGTCACTAGTTCCTTCTCCGGCATGCTTCTGATTGCTAGAGGATCTTTCAATGTTCTCCACTCGAGCGCTAATTGCCCTTACTTCGGCCAAGAGGTCGGCCAAAGTAATGTCAGTCACAATATTTTCTCCTTCCGTAGCCATGTACCTGCAAAAGAAATAAGACTAGAGAATGTGTTAAGATTAGTTAAAAATACTGTCTCTCACTTTTTGAATGACTCTCAGGTTCACTCAAATTTTCGGGTAGGATTTCACACTTGACTTCAAATTGGCTTCCTCTAATTGACCAAGTTCCTTATCGACCTTTCAAGTTTACAAGATCAATAGTTTTCTTCGGGGTGAGTGAATTTGTGTGACTCGATAGGCGGACAGCTTTTTAAGTGAGCACAAGAAACCAAGAATTATCTACGAAAGTGGAAATTCTGAGTTTTAGCACGAGGTCCTACAAGCTCAAAGATTAGTAATTACTTAAGTAGGAAATTACCTAACAATTACAAATTAGAATTGATGTAATTCAAGAAGGAATTTCGAAATAGTAAAAGGAAGGACATTTTTGAAGCTTTCCTACTTTAGTTTGGAGAAGCCAATCCTCTCTCGTTAGCTCTTAGGATATCGGCCCCCCTTCTCCTTTTCCAACCCAAATTCGCCCCTCTTCCCTTGTCCAAATAGAATTTCAACTCCTTGAAACTTCTCCCTTTTGGATTGGTAGTTGTTTTCTTCTTGGAGTAGAATTAGGGTTTCCTATTCCTCCTCCTTCTCCTCCCATATTTGGCCTCCCTTACACGTTTTAGGCCTCTCTTACATGTTTTTCAAGACTCCCTTCAAGAACAATAAATTAATGTTCAAGAACTTCAAGAATTCAATGCAATCTTGTTAAGAACGGACGAATGTTCAAGATCCCCTTCAAGAACAACACAAATTCCTTCAAGAACTATAAATTTATTTCCAAGAACTTTAAGATTTTTAGGAATCACGTGTACTACTTTCAAGAACAACAACTTGGCGTCCAAGAGCTTCAAGATTTTCAAGATTAAATGTGTTCTAGCTTCAAGATTTCAACTAGGATTTTCAAGAACGGTTTTTAAACAATCAAGAACTTCAAGATTGGTTTCAAGAACTGTTTTTACCAATCAAGACTTCAAGATTTCAACCCTAGATGTTTTAGCAACTTCAATCAACAACAATTCTCGGTTTTTCTCTTAGTTTCTCTTTTGTCATGTTTTTCTTTTTCTTTTTCTTTTTTAATCAAAAAATGAAATTAACGAAAGAACCTAAACTAAGGCACGAAGAACAAGATTGGGATTGTTGAAACAAACCCGTTCCAGGCTCTGATACCAACTGATGCAATATAATTGCTCTGATACCTACTGATGCAATATAATACGTGGAAATAAGAAAACAAAAGATAGAAGCAAGACGCTCTATGAATTATCAAGACAACAAGTAAGAACTAGTCTACTTACCTTCTTGATGAAATCAAGGAGTACCTATACTATACAAACGACCCTCAAGATAACGATGATCTTGCAAATTGTTCGATCAAACTAGGAAACAAGTTTTTGTATTTTTTGGTAAAATATGGATTTATTGAATTCAGTTAGCAAAAATTACATGAGCGGAGGGGGACATGAACCTTACCTCCTTAAAAAAGTACATGTACCTTGTCTTGCAGGTACCTAAAGGATGGTAGGTGTTAATGAACCTCCTCCCCTGGTGATCAAGAGGTTCTAAATGTGTCGGACCTAAGATGATGTAATGGCTATCTATCTTATAATGATGATAGATAGTCATATGTACAAAAGCAGTGTGAAGCATTTCTAGGTAAATTATACTGATTACATGTATTCCTACTCCTAATGGATTAGTGAGAAGTGTCTTGCTTGGTCTGTCGCAAGAGCTTTTGACAAAAAACTGATATAGTCTGAGAAGTGAGACATGTGTCCATTGGTCCCCTTTGTTTTGCCTTAGTTTTGGATGCTCTATGAAGCTGTTCAAATTTTCCTGATAGTGGCGCAGACTGGTGTGTGTCAGTGTTTGTTTGAGGGTGTCTTGCTTCTTGTGGAGGCTGCTGTGGCTTCTTTGATTACTGTTGTTTCTGTTGTTCCTATATGCTGCTATTTGTTTATGTAGATGTTGGCTTGGCTGTTGGTTATCCTGCTGTTGCTTTTGGCATCTGTTGTTGTTGGTGTTGCTGTCCTGTGCTGCTCTTTTTGTTACTGCTTCTCTGTTGCTTTTCCTGTGTGCTAATGTGTGCATTGATGAGAGTTGGGCAGAAATTATGTTGCAATATCTTTTGTTGGTACTAGCCTGATTCTTCCTGGTATTTTTGCTCTTGTTCCTGTTTGGAGTGAGGCTGCTGGTATTGGCTGGTGCCTGCTGGTGTTTGATGCTGCATCTGTGGTATGAGTGGACCTGATGAGAAGTGTTTTTGTTGGTTGAGGTAGTGTTTTGTTGCTGACTGTGGTACTGGTGGTTGTTTTGTGTGCATTTCTATTATCTTTGCTGAAAATATTGCAATTTTGTTCATGCTATTTCTCCTGTGTTACTGTTTTTTGTGTAGGAGTAATGTGATTGATGCAATTGCATTAGAATGAGCACCAGGGGTGCTAATACCATACAATGCAATTGCGCCAATAACCTTGGCCTATGACAACAGTTTCCTGTAATACTGATGTTGCTTTTGTTTCTGGTGTTCCTGTGTCTGTGTTGCTGATTCTTGAGAATTCTTTCTTTTTTCGCTTACCCTGCATTGCTTGTTGTTGCTCCTGCTGTGTTAAGGTCCATTGCTTGTGTTGGATTGTGTGTGAACTGTTGATCTTGTTGTGCTGGCTGTGTGCTAAGAGTGTGTTTCCAAACCCCTTTCTTGCTGATTCTCTGGTAAGTTGTTGCAGTATCCTTACTGTTATGTCTCTGCTGCCTACTTGGAATCTGGTGTTCTGATTGCTGTGTTTTTTCATTGCTGACTTTGATATTTTGCTGTTTGTGTATCTGGATCCTTTGCTGCATTGAGGCTGTCTTTCCATGCTTTGTGTATCTGCTGTTGTTGTTGCCATGTTGTTGAACCTGGTAACTGCTACTATGATTGCTGTGTCACAACCCAACCGGAGGGCCGCGACGTGGCACTGGACCCTGCTTGCAGAGCGCCGGCGTACCCCTCATATCAGCTATCTTACTTTCTTTGTTATCTACAAAGCCTGTCATACGCGTGCAGTTTCGAATAGCATCATAGTGGGCTGAAACGTCATACCATGACATAAACGTACTTATATACATAGTGTGCCAACGGGGCTACAGTGCAAAACTATACAACATAATACATATGCTAACGAGGCAATATAACTGTACATGAGTCAACCCAACACTGGTCTATACATACATTAACATTTGTCTATGAGCCTCTACAAGAACTTATATTAAGTAACCTATGTCGGAACAGGGCCTCGACATGCCCAACATATCTACACAAGGTGCATACCAAGGCTGTAGCAAGTCCGAAAGATGAATCTTGCTAATATCTGCTGAATCCGGATAGCCTACTGCTCTGGGGGAGCTCCGTCTATCAGTCTATTAGGACCTGCAGCACGACATACAGCGTCCACAATAAAAGGACGTCAGTACGGATAATGTACTGAGTATGTAAGACGGGAAAACATAATATAAGAACGATAGTATAAGCATCAGGATAGAAACATGTAACCTGTAATAAGTGAATTGCCTCTGAGGGAAGCTAACCATGACATATTTGTAGTACTTATGTCCATACATGTAACCTTTATAACACTATCATAAACATGTTTATTATCATTATCTTCGCCTTATATTCACGCCTCTATGGTCTTGTCATTTTCATATACATTTATTGTTACCGCATACGTTCACATAATCGTTACCTTATACAATTACATACGCCCCCATGGGCTCATCATCATCATACGCCTCTGTGGGCTCATCGTCGTCATATGCCTCTGTGGGCTCAGCATCATCATATGTCTCGGTGGACTCATCATTATTATGTCATAGCGTATCTTATCCGGCCGTACTAGGCGCGGTCATAACATACCCGACCTTCATTAGGTGCGGTCATAACAATTAAATTACACATTTATAATACATTGCATGCTCATTCATAAAACATGTTTCAAGACTTTTTTAGTGACATACGATTATTACCCTCTTTTTCTACATGTAATTAAGAATGTCTCTTTAATATGAACCTAATAATACTCACGGAATACCATCAACATTAATATCATAACAACAAGAGCAATTCTACCTTGGAGGGAAACAATACAAGTAATCCTAACTTCTAGGAATAGAGTACTCTTTTGGGGATCGATCATAGCATTGTATTCAATAGGAGTCGTGCAAAAGAAAGAACGGTACGGTCTTACATACCTGGTGTTTACTGCGCCATTCTCAAGCCACGCAATCGCTACAATTCCTTAGTCTACAATTAAGGAACAATTCGCCCATTACTCACTAAGTTTCATAATTATCATTAATCACAATCCCCTAGTTTTGCATGGTGCCTTCCCACACCCCTTTCTCCTCTAATCCTTATCAAACGTATTTGTAACACATGCAACTCATTTACTACCCATAATAATCGTGACCCATTCTGTTTAGCAGTGTTTATCTCTAATTCTTGATTTCCTACCACCCTCCCATGGGTCTTTACAGGCATGCAACTACATATCATGAAAGCCCAAAGGAAAATTTCATGAAAGGGAGTGGTAACTTACCTTGCATGCGAATTATCTAACCCTCTTCTTCGATTCCTTGAATTCTAGGTCTTGCCCTCAATGTGGGTTCGTATGAGGAGGAAGCTCAGCTAGGGTTCCTCTTTAGTTCTTTGATTTCTTGATATTCTTCTTCAATTTGGAGTTTGGAATAGAAGAAATTGGCTGTGTTGGTGTGGGGGCTTTGAGAGGGGTCGTTTGGGGCCTTTTACTATGTTTAAGCTTCAGAAAACGAAGAAGGAACGGGTTTGGGTCCCTTTTATAGGCCTGGAAATAAGTGGCACGTGTGTCTGACATTTTCAGGTTTGAGGTCGCATGCCCGCCGCAAACAGGACATGCGGTTCGCATTCTGGTCGTAATTCTCAACCCAGAAATCTGTTGCATTATGCGACACAGAAGGGCCAGATTTGCGGTTCACGTTTCCAACAATGCGACCGCATTCTGGTCGCATTTCTAATGTGGATTCAACCTTGAACTCTTTTCCATTCTGCGATGGAAGGTGTCACATTTGCGGTCCGCATTTGCATTATGCGGTCCGCATACTGGCCGCATATTTGACATAATTTCAGCCCAGAACTCTGTCTTAATTTGCGATTCTGGTGTTGGATATGCGGTCCGCATTTGTGCTTTGTGGTTGCATATCCAACTATGCGACACTTCTGCTCCTTTTCTTATTCTTTTGAACTATTTTCCGGGTTCTTTGGTCCTTATATGTAAGCTACTTCACAGCGTAGTGTTCTAGTACGAATTTACGGGTTGTAACACTCTCCCCCCTTGGGAATGGCAGCTATTATTGTAGGCAAACTCTATAAGTGGAAGATGGTCATGCCAGCTACCTTTGAAATCCAAGACACATGCTCTTAGCATATCTTCCAGTGTCTGAATGGTCTGTTCAGCCTGTCCGTCAGTTTGCGGATGAAAAGCTATGCTGAGACTTACTTGTGTACCCAAACCTTTCTGAAAAGACTTCCAAAAGTTAGCTGTGAATTGGGCTCCTCTGTCCGATATAATGGACATCGGCACCCCATGAAGCCTAACAATTTCCTTGATGTACAGCTTTGCATAATCTTCGGCTGTGTAGGTGGTCTTAACTGGCAGAAAATGAGCCCATTTGGTAAGTCGATCCACTATCACCCGGATGAAGTCGAACTTACGACTGGAGCGAGGTAATCCAACAATGAATTCCATGTTAATCACCTCCCATTTCTAGGTTGGAATCTCCATGTTCTGGAGCAATTCACCCGGTTTCTGATGTTCTACCTTTACCTGTTGGCAATTGGGACACTGGGCTACAAATTCTGTAATGGACCTCTTCATGCCATCCCACCAATACTGCTCTCTGACATGACGGTACATTTTTGTTGAACCAGGATGGATGGAATATCGGGATTGATGAATTTCCATCATAATCTTCTCTCGCAATCCTGCTACATTAGGCACACATAATCAGCCTTGGCACCTCAATGTTCCATCCCCTACAATCTCAAAAGCTGAGATTTTTTCCTGTTGAATGCCCTCTTTCAATCGCAACAAGGTGGGTTCTTCGTATTGCCGTGCTTGCACCTCGGCCACGAGAGATGATTCGGATGTATTATATACAACAACACCTCCATCCTCGGAGTCTAACAATTTGATTCTCATACTGGCTAGCTGATGAAGCTCTTTAGTTAAACTCCGTTTACCTGCTTCAACGTGTGCTAAACTTCCCATTGACTTACGACTGAGGGCGTCTGCCACAACATTGGCTTTGCCCGGATGATACAATATTTCGACGTCGTAGTCCTTCAGTAATTCTAGCCAACGTCGTTGTCTCAAATTTAACTCTCTTTGACTGAAGATGTATTGTAGACTTTTATGCTCCGTGTAGATGTCGACGTGGACACCATATAGATAGTGTCGCCACGTCTTCAAAGCATATACTACTGCAGCCAATTCCAAATCATGGGTTGGGTAGTTCTTTTCATGCTTCTTCAATTGTCTTGAAGCATAAGAAATTACCTTCCCATGCTGCATCAAGACACATCCCAAACCTATGCCGGAGGCATCACAATATGCCACATAACCTTTAGTTCCGTCGGGCAGAGGCAGAACTGGAGCAGATGTTAATCGATCCTTTAGTTCTTGAAAGCTTCGCTCACAAACATTCGACCATTGGAACTTGGTAGCTTTCTGGGTCAGCTTAGTTAGTGGCGCAGATATAGAGGAAAATCCTTCTACAAACCGCCTATAATACCCTGCTAGTCCCAAGAAACTACGGACTTCTGATGGCGTAGTAGGTCTTGGCCAATTCTTGACCGCGTCGATCTTTTGAGTATCGACACTAATACCTTCATCAGATATCACATGGCCTAAGAATGCCACCAAATTCAGCCAAAATTCACATTTGGCGAGCTTTTCATATAACTTGTGATCCCAAAGGGTCTACAATACTATCCGCAAGTGACCCATATGTTCTGCCTCCGAACGAGAATACACCAGGATATCATCAATGAATACCACCACGAACACATCAAGGTATGGCCTAAATACAGTGTTCATGAGATCCATGAAAGCAGCCGGGGCATTTGTGATGCAATATAAAAAGCGGAAACAAGAAAACAAAGATAGTAGCAAGACGCTCAATGAAATATCAAGACAACAAGTAGGAACTAATCTACTTACCTTCTTGATGAAGTCACGGAGTACCTATACTATACGAACAACCCTCAAGACAACAATGGTCTTGCAAACTGTTCGATCAAATAAAGGAACAAGTTCAATTTTGAATCGCACCAAAATTGGACAAGTTAATTCAAGCGATTTTTGGGAGCAATGTGCTGCCGTTTTCTGATTGAAAAAAATGTCAAAAGGTATCAAAATAATGAAGTGTTTAGGTATATAGAATGAGCCTTTACCTAAATCAACTAGGAAAAGAATAATTAGTTAACCTAAATCAACTAGGAAACAACTAATTAACAAAAAAGCCACAATTTGGCTAATTTAAAGAATAGTCACGCAGGACCAAACAAATAAGAATTAATGTCTTCAATAACTACATAATAATACAACATAAACACAAATGTACATCTTCAACAGAAGATTCGTCCATAGTAAGATTTATGGACGCTTGGATCTTCTCCAAGGCTAACCAACACCTTTTCTTGTCTTGTTCATAGATGGCATTGATAACACTTTATCAAAATTAATTGCATCATTCTCCCCCTCTTGAGAGGATTTCGTCCTCGAAATCAAAGCACCGTCATGTCCGAAAGCAATGCTACTAGAAAAGTCCATAACATAAGAGTTGTTGTTGATATTCTGCGACATTTGACATGGTGCATCTCCCCGCCGAGCTAACTTCCCTTTCATATGGTTCGGTAATCTTTCCTTTCGGAAGTGCACCCAAACCCAGTCATCTTTCTTTAACTCCAGCTTCTTCCTTCCTTTATTCTTCTTGACCGCTACCTTGTCATAAGCATCCTTCAAAGTTCTCCTCACCTTAGCATACAATTCGAGTAACGCAGCTGCCCGGTTTTCTCCGTCAACGCTATTAACTGCATCTCTCGGCAAAGGAACAAGATCAAGTGGTATCAAAGGATTAAAATCATAAACACATTCAAATGGAGTAATTCTAGTCATGCGATGAACAGTTCTATTATATGCAAACTCCATAATAGGTAATCGATCATCCCAAGTGCCGGACTTCCCTTTGGTCAAAGCTCGAAGAAGAGCTCCCAAGGTTCGATTAACAACCTCGGTTTGACCATCAATCTGTGGATGATGTGATGTAGAAAACTAAAGTTTGGTGCCAAGAGCACCCCACAAACACTTCCAAAAGTGACTCAAAAACTTAGCATCCCTATCACTAACAATAGTTCGAGGCACACCATGCAACTTTAATACATTAGCAATGAACAAAGAAGCAACATGTTGTGCATCATCACATTTTTTACAAGGAATAAAATGAGGCATCTTAGAAAACCTATCAACAACCACATAAATGCTATCATGACCCCCCCTAGATCGCGGCAGCCCATCATAAAATCCACCGACATATCTACCCAAGGACTAGTAGGAACGGGTAAGGGAGTATACAAACCATGATTATTAGACCTAGACTTAGCTCTTTTACACTCAAAACACGCTCCATGTATTCTCTCGACATCTCGCCTCATCTTAGGCCGATGGAACTGTTCCGCTAATATAGCTAAAGTCTTGCCTACCCCAAAGTGTCCCATCAAGCCCCCACAATGCGCCTCACGCGCCAACAACTCTCGCCACGAGGACTCGGGTATACAAACTCTCCCCTTCTTAAAAAGGTACCCATCATGCCACTGATACTTCTCAATCCGCTACCCACTAGTAATGGCATCATACACACTCTTAAATTTAGGGTCATGCTTATACATAGACTTAATACTCTCAAAACCCATCAACCTAGACGGTAACGTGATAGCCAAAGCAAACTTCCTAGCTAGTGCGTCAGCTACTACATTCTCCTTTCCCTTCTTATAATGTATCACGTAAGGGAAACTCTCAATGAACTCTACCCACTTGGCATGTCGTTTATTTAGCTTCTCTTGACCCCTAAGATGTTTGAGGGACTCGTGATCACTCCTAATTACGAATTTCTTAGGCCATAGGTAATGTTTCCAATGAGACAAAGCTCTTACGAGGGCATACAACTCTTTGTCGTACGTAGAGTAATTCAAGGCAGCCCCCACTAAAATAGGCAATAGGCTTCCCATATTGAATAAAAACACCTCCAATTCCCGACTTCCCATCTTGCATAAAAACACCTCCAATTCCCACCCCTGAGGCATAATACTCAATTTCAAACGCCTTACTAAAATCAGGTAATTGTAACAATGGGGCAGAACTAAGCCTACGTTTCAACTCTTGGAAGGCACCCTCTTGCGGCTCCCCCCACACAAAAGGCGTGTCTTTTCTCACCAACTCTGTGAGCGGTGCTGCTATAGTGCTAAAGTCTTTAACAAAGCGTCTGTAAAAGCTAGCTAGTCAATGGAAACTTCTAACATGTGAAATAGTAGTAGGAGTAGGCCAGTCCCTCATAGCTTCTACCTTAGATGCATCTACTTCAACACCATTAACACTTACAACAAATCCTAGAAATACAACTTTCTCTACACAAAAGGCACACTTCTTGTAATTAACATATAACTTTTCAGCTCTTAATACTTCAAACACTTGCCTTAGGTGATCAACATGGTCATCTAAACTTCTACTATAAATCCGGATATCATCAAAGTAGACAACCACAAACTTATTAAGAAACGGTTTAAGCACATGATTCATTAATCGCATGAACGTACTAGGTGCGTTGGAGAGACAAAAAGGCATCACCAACCATTTATATAGACCCAACTTGGTCTTGAATGCAGTTTTCCACTCATCACCCGGTTTCATACGGATTTGGTGTTAACCGGACCTAAGATCAATCTTAGAAATCACACTTGAACGACATAACTCATCTAGCATGTCATCTAACCTAGGGATAGGATGACGATACTTTACCGTTACCGTTATCTTGTTGACGATACTCATCTAGCACGAGGTCCTACAAACTCAAAGATTAGTAATTACTTAAGTAGGAAAATTACCTAAGATTTACTAATTAGAAGTAGTGAAATTAAGAAGAATTTCGAAATTGAAGAGATAAGGAAATTTTAGAAGCTTTCCCACTTTAGTTTGGAGAAGACCAATCCTTTCTCCTTAGCCCTTAGGATTTTGGGTCCCCCCTTTCCTTTTCCAACACAAATTAGCCCCTCCTCTCCTTGTCCAAATAGAATTTAAACTCCTTGAAACTTCTCCCTTTTGGATTGGGAGTTGTTTCCTTCTTGGACTAGAATTAGAGTTTCCTATTTTCCTCCTCAAATTCGGCCTCCCTAACACTTCTTAGACCCTCTCCCACGTTTTTCAACCAAAATCTTTCAATAACAACAAATTAAAGTTCAAGAACTTCAAGAATTTGATCAAATCTCGTTAGGAACGTTTGAGGATTCAAGAACCTCTTCAAGAATAACGTAAAACTCTTTAAGAACATCAATTTTAACTCTAAGAACTTCAAGATTTTCAATATTCAATCATTCACCTTCAAGAATTTCAACTAGAGTTTCAAGATCTCAAGATTAAACGCGTTCTAGCTTCAAGATTTCAACTAGGGTTTTCAAGAATGATTTTTTTAAGCAATCAAGAACTTCGAAACCTTAATCCCTAGATGATTCAACAACTTCAATCAACAACAATTTCCGGGTTTTTTTTCTCCTCTTCTTTTTTTCACATTTTTTTTTTATAAATAAAAAACGAAGTTAAAGATAGAACCTAAACTAAGGCACGAAGAACAGGATTGGGATTGTAAGAACAAACCCATTGATGCAATATAATTGCTCTGACACCAACTGATGCAATATTAAAAGTAGAAACAAGAAAACAAAGATAGAAGCAAGACGCTCAATGAACTATCAAGACAACAAGTAGGAACTAGTCTACTTACCTTCTTGATGAAGTCACGGAGTACCTATACTATACGAACAACCCTCAAGACAACGATGGTCTTGCAAACTATTCGATCAAACAAAGGAACAAGTTCAATATTGAATCACACCAAAATTGGACAAGTTAATTCACACGGTTTTTGGGAGCAATGTGCTGCCATTTTCTGATTGAAAAAAATGTCAAAAGGTATCAAAATAATGAAGTGTATAGGCTTATATAGAATGAGCCTTTACCTAAATCAACTAGGAAAAGAATAACTAGTTAACCTAAATCAACTAGGAAACAACTAATTAATAAAAAAGCCACAATTTGGCTAATTTAAAGAATAGTCACGCAGGACCAAACAAATAAGAATTAATGTCTTCAATAACTACATAATAATAAAACATAAACACAAATGTACATCTTCAACACAAGATTCGTCCATAGCAAGATTTATGGACGCTTGGATCATCTCCAAGGCTAACCAACGCCTTTTCTTGTCTTGTTCATAGATGGCACTGATAACACTTGATCAAATTTATTTGCATCAATTTGTTAGCCCAAATGACATTACGAGGAACTTGAAATGCCCATATCTCGTTCGGAAGGCTGTTTTTGGAATATCTTTCTCCTTGACCCTCAATTGAAAATATCCTGAACGTAGGTCAATTTTAGAGAAATATTTGGCTCCCTGGAGTTGGTCAAAGAGGTCATCAATTCTTGGAAGTGGATATTTGTTCTTTATGGTGACCTTATTCAACTGACGATAATCGATACACATCCGTAACGATCCGTCTTTCTTTCGTACGAACAAGACTGGCACACCCCAAGGTGATGTGCTAGGCCTAATGAAGCCTTTATCCAGCAAGTCCTTCAACTGTATTTTCAACTCTCGTAATTCTGCTGGGGCCATCCTATATGGAGGGATAGAAATTGGGTGAGCATCGGGCAACACATCGATGCCAAACTCAATCTCCCTTTCAGGAGGAAGACCTGGGAGTTCATCTGGAAAGACATCCGGGAATTCACTGACTACCGGAATTGATTGTAGAGTACGCGACTTCGCCTCCGCGTCCATTACGCGAACAAGATGGTAGATACAACCTTTGGAGATCATCTTTCTCGCCTTAAGGTAGGAAATAAACCTACCTCTCGGTGTAGCAACGTTTCCCTTCCATTCAAGGACGGGCTCGCCAGGAAATTGAAATCTAACCATCTTCGTATGACAATCAACACTAGCATAGCATGATGCTGACCAATCTATTCCCATTATCACGTCAAAATCAATCATTTCCAACTCAATTAAATCAGCCAAGGTTTGGCGACTATAAATCGTCACAGTGCAATCTCTATATACTCTTCTAGCAATCACAGAATCTCCTATTGTAGTATATATCACAAAGGGTTTGCTTATTGATTCGGGTTCGATATCAAACTTATAAGCCACAAGGGGTGTAACATACGATAATGTGGAGCCGGGATCAATCAATGCATATACATCATGAGAAAGCATCGATAATATACCTGTGACAACATCTGGAGATGACTCAAGATCTTGTCGACCTGCTAGGGCATATATTCGGTTTTGAACACCGCTTGGGCTCGATGCTGAACCGCTACCTCTGCTACGACCTACTGGCTGCTGGGGACCTCGTGCTGGAGGTCGAATTGAAAAGGAAGAACCAGCTGCAGATCCAGTTTGCTAAGCCATACCACCATCCCTTCTGTAAGGACAGTCCCGTATTATGTGACCGGGCTGTCCGCAATAATAACATGTATCTGAACCTCGACGGCACGGTCCAAAGTGGGTCCTGCCGCACTGCTCGCAACGAGGCATTGGGGGTCGCATCTGACTAGTAGCCCTGTGATACGGCGAGCCTGATGCCCGCGAGCTCTGAAACTGTCGAGGGGCACTCGATACAAGTGGTGCAGAACTCCTCGAAGAATGGGGCCTCACACTACTTCTGGAATCTCCAGAATACCCTGCAATCCTTGTTCTCTTATGCTGGGTCCTTTCCTGTTCTCTGTCCGCCCTTTGTTTGCGTTTACGATCCTCTATGGTCTGGGCATAGGCCTGAATACGGGAGATGTCCATGCCCTCTATCAAGGAGGCCGTTATGCATTCATTTATCAAATGCGGTCCCAATCCGTTCATGAACAAGTGAACTCTGTCGCTCATCTCGGCCACCATGTGGGGAGCATACCTTTCCAGAGAGTCAAACTGCATATTGTACTCTCGTACATTCATATTTCCTTGCTTAAGGTTCAAGAACTTATCGGCCTTAGCTCGACGTACCTCAACTGGCAGGTAGTGGCGAAGGAATGCCTCAGAGAATTCATTCCATACGGGTGGGGGAGCATTTGGACCCATGGATCTCTCCCAACTGTCATGCCAGAAGACCTCTAAGTTCCATAATCGATAGGAAGCCAGTTCGACTGCCTCTGTGTCACTAGCATGCATAACCCGCAGTGTGCGATGTATTTGATCAATGAAATCCTGCAAGTCCTCCTTAGGATCAGACCCGGTAAACATTGGAGGGTCCAAATTGATGAAGTCACGAACCCTTGTGCTAACTGGTCTTCCAGTAGTGCCGGTATTCTTGAGCCTGAGAAGCTACTAGGCTAGTCAACAACTGTACTGCAGTCCTCAAGTCTTGGTCTGTAGCACCAGAGGAAGGGACTGGGGATGCTGGGCGGCTTCTAATATCTTCTGGGGGAGGAGGAGTAGATGAAGTCCGAGAAGGCGTCTCACTTTGGCCCTCTACAGCTTGGGGCACTTGACTGGTCCCCTCTCCGGCATTTACATCGAGTCGTCTACTATTCGTTTGCTTCCTGGCCGAAGGCATCGCTTGAGGTAAACAAGATGAATGTTAGAATAGATGATTACAACTCAGCTCTACGCACGATCTAGATTTAGAAAGAAGGTAACATTCCTAAATGCCAAGTAGCCTCCAGATTATGAAATGTGGCGCGCTACACACCCATAATCAAGACCCTACTAGACACGGCTCATAGACAAACCCCTAGGACACGACCTTGCTCTTATACCAATTTTGTCACGACCCAATCGGAGGGCCGCGACATGGAACCGGACCTTGCTTGCAGAGCGCCGACGTACCCCTCATATCAGCTATCTTACTTTCTTTGTTATCTACAAAGCCTCTCATACGCATGCAGTTTCGAACAGCATCACAGTGGGCTGAAACGTCAAACCATGACATAAACGTACTTATATACATAGTGTGCCAACGGGGCTACAGTGCAAAACTATACAACATAATACATATGCCGACGAGGCAATATAACTGTACATGAGTCAACCCAACACTGGTCTATACATACATTAACATTTGTCTATGAGCCTCTACAAGAACATACATTAAGCAACCTATGTCAGAACAGGGCCCCGACATGCCCAACATATCTACACAAGGTGCATAGCAAGGCTGTAGCAAGTCCGAAAGATGAATCTTGCTAATATCTACTGAATCCGGATAGCTTACTGCTGTGGGGGAGCTCCGTCTATTAGTCTATTAGGACCTGCAGCACGACATGAAGCGTCCACAATAAAAGGACGTCAGTACGGATAATGTACTGAGTATGTAAGACAGGAAAACATAATATAAGAACGATAGTATAAGCATCAGGATAGAAACATGTAACTTGTAATAAGTGAATTGCCTCGGAGGGCAGCTAACCATGACATATTTGTAGTACTTATGTCCATACATGTAACCTTTATAACACTATCATAGACATGTTTATTATCATTATCTTCGCCTTATATTCACACCTCTGTGGGCTTGTCATTTTCATATACATTTATTGTTACCGCATACGTTCACATAATCGTTACCTTATACAATTACATACGCCCCCTTGGGCTCATCATCATCATATGCCTCTATGGGCTCATCGTCGTCATATGTCTCTGTGGGCTCATCATCATCATATGCCTCTGTGGGCTCATCATTATTATGTCATAGCGTATCTTACCCGGCCGTACTAGGCGCGGTCATAACATACCCGGCCTTCATTACGCGCGGTCATAACAATTAAATTACACATTTATAATACATTGCATACTCATTCATAAAACGTGTTTCAAGCCCTTTTTAGTGACATACGATTATTACCCTCTTTTTCTACATGTAATTAAGAATGTCTCTTTAACATGAACGTTATAATACTCACGGAATACCATCAACATTAATATCATAACAACAAGAGCAATTCTCCCTTGGAGGGAAACAATACAAGTAATCCTAACTTCCAGGAATAGAGTACTCATTTGGGGCTCGATCATAGCATTGTATTCAATAGGAGTCGTGCAAAAGAAAGAACGGTACGATCTTACATACCTGGTGTTTACTGCGCCAGTTCTCAAGCCACGCAATCGCTACAATTCCTTAGTCTACAATTAAGGAACAATTCACCCATTACTCACTAAGTGTCATAATTATCATTAATCACAATCCCCTAGTTTTGCATGGTGCCTTCCCACACCCCTTTCTCCTCTAATCCTTATCAAACGTATTTGTATCACAAGCAACTCATTTACAACCCATAATAATCATGACCCATTCCGTTTAGCAGTGTTTATCTCTAATTCTTGATTTCCTACCACCCTCCCATGGGTCTTTACAAGCATGCAACTACATATCATGAAAGCCCAAGGTAAAATTTCATGAAAGGGAGTGATGCGAATTATCTAACCCTCTTCTTCGATTCCTTGAATTCTAGGTCTTACCCTTAATGTGGGTTCGTAGGAGGAGGAAGCTTAGCTAGGGTTCCTCTTTAGTTCTTCGATTTCTTGATTTCCTTCTTCAATTTGGAGTTTGGAAGAGAAGAAATTGGCTGTGTTGGTGTGGGGGCTTTGAGAGGGGTCGTTTGGGGCCTTTTACTATGCTTAAGCTTCAGAAAACGAAGAAGGAACGGGTTTGGGTCCCTTTTATAGGCCTGGAAATAAGTGGCACGTGTGTCTGACATTTTCAGGTTTGAGGTCGCATACCCGCTGCAAACAAGACATGCGGTTCGCATTCTGGTTGCAATTCTCAACCCAGAAATCTATTGCATTATGCGACGCAGAAGGGCTAGATTTTCGGTTCGCATTTCCAATAATGGGACCGCATTCTGGTCGCATTTCTGACGTGGATATAGCCTTGAACTCTGTTCCATTATGCGATGGAAGGTGTCACATTTGCGGTCCGTATTTGCATTATGCGGTCCGCATACTGGCCGCATATTTGACACAATTTCAGCCCAGAACTCTGTCTCAATTTGCGATCCTGGTGTTGGATTTGCGGTCCGCATTTGTGCTTTGCGGTCGCATATCCAACTATGCGACACTTCTGCTCTTTTTCTTAATCTTTTGAACTATTTTTCGGGTTATTAGGTCCTTATATGTAAACTACTTCACAGCGTAGTATTCTAGTACGAATTTACGGGTTGTAACATGCTGCTTCTTCTGGTAGCTTTGGCTTTCTTCGTGTGATCTGCTTCTGTTGATCTCTGCCAATTGTATTGCTGTTGATGACTAGTTTGTGTATTGTTTGTTGAGTCAACTGATCCTTCCCTGATGCTGCTATCTTTCTCTGATTGTACAGGTTGATGCTTCCTGTCATTTGCTCTCTTAGTTCTGCTTTGCTTCTTCCACCTTTTGTTCAGCTGTTCTGGGTTATCCAGTATCCTGCTGGTGTTGCTATACTGCTGATGTTTATGCTGCTTTTGTTTCAGTGAGGCAACCATGGCTTGCTTAGTGAAGAACAGTGTTGCTGCTATCTGTTTGATGCTCCAGTTTGATCCTTGTGTTGCTGCTGAGTTTATAGCTGCATTATCCTCTGTTTCTGCTGTTTGAGCATCAATTGTGTTGCTGTTGTAACAAGTTATGTATTTCCAGAACCCTGCACATGAACAATAAAAGTTAAAGTGTATAAAGATATCATTATACTGATAAAGGTTTCCTCCCCTTCTTGTGTGCTTTGTGATTTTAAACAGAGGCCCTGTGCTGTAGTGTGTTGGTACACTGAACAAGGAAACAAGTTCAATTTTGAATCACACCAAAATTGGACAAGTTAAAGTCACACGTTTGGAAGCACAAAAGGCTTGGCCAAAATTTCTTTGTAAAATTAATGTAAGGTGCTGAAAATAATGTAGTCCTTAGGCTTATATAGAATGAGCCTTTACCTAAATCAAATAGGAAAAGAATAACTACTTAACCTAAATCAACTAGGAAACAAATAACTAACAAAAAGGCCACAATTTGGCTAAGTTTAAGAACTAGTCATGCAGGACTCCAAAACAAGTAAGAATTAATGTCTTCCATAACTACACAATAATCTCAACACAGTAACAAACATCACACGCCAAACACTTGGCTCTTCTTCACCATCAAATGTGCATCATGAAGCTCTTTAGCTTGACTTCTCGTGAATGGTCTCGAAGGCTTAAACATGTCATGATCAGGTTGACCTGCATCAAGATAGCCTTCTCTTTCCTCCTAGTCTCATTCTGTTGTCCCAACACGCATCCAAATGCGTTGTCCAAAACTGACAAATATAATAAACGTGGCTTTCCGGGCTTAGGAGGAACAAACATTGGCGAGTTTGACAAGTACTCCTTAATCTTGTTGAAAGCTTTCTGACACTCTTCTGTCCATTTAGTAGCAGCATCCTTTTTCAACAGCTCTCACAAATTGCCGTAGACTGGGTTATGAACCCGCTGATGTAATTTAATCTGCCAAGGAAACTCATCACATTCTTCTTACTCTTGGGCGGCGGTGTCATCAATGGCTTTGATCTTTGAAGGATCCAATTCTATCCCTTTCCTGCTCACGATGAAACCTAACAATTTTCAGGCAGGGACTCTGAATGCACACTTTGCGAGATTCAACTTCAGACTATACCTCCACAAATGCTCGAAAAACTTCTTCAGGGCGTCCAAATGTTCTGCACTCTTTCGTGGCTTGATGATGACATCGTCCACATATACCTCAATTTTCTTGTGGATCATGTAATGAGGGGGTCGTGATGGCCCTCATATAAGTAGCACCAGCGTTCTTGAGGCTGAATGGCATAACTCTGTAGCAATAAACTCCCCAACGCGTAGTGAATACTGTCTTCTCCGCATCTTCTTCATGCATCAAAATGTGATGGTACCCAATGAAACAATCCATGAATGAATACAGCTCGTGCTTCGCGCAATTGTCGATGAGGATGTGAGTGTTTGGTAAAGGGAAATCGTTCCTTGGGTTGGCCTTGTTAAGATTTCAATAATCCACACATATCCTGATCTTCCCATCTTTTTTTGGCACAAGTACGATAGTTTCCAACCATGTGGGATAATTGGTGACTCTCACCACATTTTCCTCTATCTACTTGGTCACTTCTTCGTTTATCCTCAAGCTCAAATCCGGCTTGAACTTTTGGGTTTTTTGTTTGACTGGAGGTTTGGTAGGATCGGTAGGCAATCGATGCGAAATGATATCGACACTCAATCTGGGCATGTCATCATACGACAATGCGAATACGTTGATGTACTATCGGAGTAGCTTGACCAATTCTTCTTTTTGCTCTTCTTCTAAATGCATGTTGCTTCGAGTTTCTTTCACGTCTTCTTTGCTTCCCAAGTTGACTATCTTTGTCTCTTCAAGGTTAGGTTTTTACAGACTTTCCAACTGTTCGATCTCTTGTGGGAGGTTATCTGGCATCATGCTTTCATCGTCTTCCTCGTAATCTGGATTGGTTTGATCAAGGGTTTTTTTTTTATATTTCATAATCATGGAACGTGATTTTCTATCGGTTTGATTACTAAAAAGAAAAACCAAGCATAAATGAAGTGATAAATAAATTTGTAGTGATTCTACGAAAACAAATTTTATTTAATTAAAGTGGAACTTCTAAGCGTTAAAGGAGGCAATTGACAAAATAGTAAAGGCATAGTTCAAGCCTCAATTGACCGTGCATTTGTTTAAAGGTCTTTAAAATTTCACACTACCAAGACTCCCGGCGAACCAGAGACGGGCTAGCGGTCCAATTCTGCAAGTCCTCTCCGGGTTCGGCATCCCAAATGGTTGGTGTCTTGATATCAACTTTGTCACAACATTCCTAGATCATGGTCACGAACAGCCTTCCATTCCGTCAACGATGTCGTCCTTGTGTTGAGTTCTGACCCAGACCCCGAACACACTCTGGCACAAAAGCTTTCTTCCCTAAGCCAGCGACGTAAGTCTTTCCAGTTGGAGGCCGGTACCCTGCGCCAGTTCTACATTTATGTTCTCTTGGCTCAATTGGCTCCATTATCCCATCTGGTCGGGCTCCCAGCCCGGTCCCTGGTCGGTACCCGTACTTCATCATTTCTCTCACAGCCATCTTTGATCTGTATGGTGACTGTATACCCAGATTTTGCTTAGTGTCCTCCATCTCCATGGTCTGCATGATCTCAACTACATGAAAAGCGACCTCGCCTAATCCTTATATGAACAAGCCTACATGTTCCAGATAAGATGACCAGCTCCACTCGCCATGAACTATAATCTCTTGATAACCCCACTCAAACTTCATGAATTGATGGAGGGTGGATGGCACTGCCCCCGCTATACGTATTTAAGGTCTTCCCAGCAACATGTTATATGAGGTTGAAATATCCATTACTTGGAACAGTATCGGGAACTCAACAAGCTCTTACCCTTACGTGTTCACTTCTCTCAGATGAATACCCAGCTCTCGCGGGGTAGAGAGCGGGCAGATATTGACTCCGGATCCTCCATCAACAAGTACTCGGTACACCACTTTATCTCCGTATTTGAAGGTGATGTGTAAAGCTCTGTTGTGACCCTCACCTTCTGCTGGAAGTTCATCTCTTCGGAAGGTAATCATGTTCGCTTAGACCATCTTTCCGATAGTCGCGGCCAATGCCGTCTTTGTGACTGTCAGAACTAATTAGCAGGTCCATGATCGATATATATGGAGGGGTTTTCTTCAATTGTTACTCCGCATAGTATTCTTTAGCTAACATTTTCTTTCATAATTTTGCAGCCTCGGTATTTGTTATATTCCTCTTCTGAATCTGTTCCCTTCTTGGATTTCCTCGGTTTATCTCCTCCGGAGCGTAACACCTCCCTGACCTTGTCATTCCTTTAGTCGTTATGGAATCCGTTAGCTTGCCTTTCCCTTTCTGCTGATACATCAACCGTACTGTCTTGTATTCCTGATCCTCTTCATCCTTGATAACAGCGGTGGGCTGTTGCTGGTATGTCTGGACCATCACTGGAGATTTTAACTATACGGTGAACATTGGAGCTCTTCGGGGTGGAACCCTTGTAGCGTTAGTGTTTCCTAGTGTGACGATTGTTCCTTTCAAGTCATATTCTTCATCCAGGATGATAATATTAGCTCCTTGATTCCGGTGGTTCGGCAGTGGGTTACGGTTCACATTAGGTGGAGCTGGGATGCAGTGAATGGCCCCACTTTTGATCAGCGACTCAATTTCATTCTTCAGTTTGAGGCAATCCTCGATATCATGCCCCGGTACGCCTGAATGGTAGATGCACCATTTGGTTGCATCAAAGTATTTCGAAGGATGCTCCGGAATCCTCCTTTCTACTGGATGTATCAATCCAGCTCTCCTCAGTCTTTCAAACAGTTGAGCCAAAGGATCAGCAATGGGGGTGTAGTTTCTGGGACCTCTTTATTCGAAATTTAGGCGAGGTCGGGTGCATAGGTGGGTCAATTTTGGTGGATTTTGATTTGTGTGGGCGCGAGGTCGGTTATATTGAGGTTGGGGATTGTAGTATGGTTGGGTGTTGTATATTGGAGCATAAGTGGGTGGGTGCGGGGGATGGTTGTTCGGAGATTGAGAGTTGTTTCCATGAGGTGAATTGGACTGATAATGGGGAATGATTATTGATACCTCTTCTTTCTTCTTCTTTCCGCTGCCTATCGAGACGGATTGAATTGCTTTGCTAGCTGCGTGCAATGCGGTCATAGATTGTATTTTTCCACTCTTGACGCCTTCCTCTAAAAGGTCTCCCATCTTAACAAGTTCGGGGAACTTCTGTCCCATCATGCCCATCATATTTTTAAAGTAGATTCCTTCTTGAGCCCTGATAAAGTATTTGGTCAGCTCGTTGTCATCTAGCGAAGGTTGGGTCCTGGCAGCCTCTGATCTCCAACGACGAGCATACTCCTGAGACGATTCTAACAGTTTCTTTTGCAAATTTACCAGGGGGAACCTATATGGAGTAATTTTTATATTGAATCGAAAATGGTTCATGAAATCTTTTCCCATATCCTACAACTCCCTCCAGCTTCTATGATCCTAGCGAGTGTACCAAGTAGGTGCCTCTCTTATCAGACTTCTTATAAATAGCTTCATCCTTCACTTCTCATTTCTTCCTACTCTAACTAGCTTATCATAATAAGCTCTCAAGTGTGCATGGGGATCATCTGTCCCATAAAAAATGTCAAACTTCAAAGGCTTGTACCCTCCCGGCATGTCCATATCAGGGTGGATACACAGATCCTCGTAATCTAGACTTTCACTCACTCGAGCGACTTGAAGAATCTTCATTTTTTACTCAATGCTCGCAGCTGTTTGGATAGTGACTCTTCCTCCTTATACTTAGCTTCCATCTCATTTCGGCATATTGATCAACTTTATAAGGCAACCTAACCGTGACGGGCGCTGTGAACGTGGGTTCTAAAACGACATATACGGGTGGAACATATCGCTCGTGTGCAGTGGTATGTGTCGCAGGTATGTGCTGGTTTTGATTGGTGGTGAAGGTGACGCCATCACGAGGAGGGGTATGAACATTATTGGTAGCGTCTGCTGGATTTTCTGGTGTCTGAACATAATTTGGTACATAAGGGATGTGAATAGGAGGATTTGGTGGGTTTGCAGGGATTATTGGGGGTATAATCCGGGTTGTAGTGAATGAAGTAAGGGTATTGTTTGCTTGGAGGGTAGTTGAAGGAAACTGATCGGAGATCGAATCTAGTGAAGGAAAACAGAGTGGTTGTGGGAGCGTCGTCACGACCAGATGCGCCAATTCCCGAATGTGTTGTACTTCCTCTCTAAATGATTCCATCTGTTGTGCCATTCTAGCAACATGTTCTTTATTCCGTGTATCATCCTTTTCTCCCGATTGCCCCAGGATTTCAACTATTACTAGAGCATGTTCGGTCGGGTTATTTGTGGCAGACATCTTCCCATTTGATCTCAAGTTTTGTGGTGGTTCTAGCAGTTTTTGAGTCAACATAAACCAACCTGTTCTTTGGGGAATAATAATAAAGTAATGCAGGAAAAGAAAACAAAAGAAAAAGAAAAAGAAAAAAAACAGAAGTCAGTTTTAGTGTTTGCATAAATATGAGCACATAGAGCAGTTAGTTCACGTATTCAAGCAAGTGCGTTTCCTAATGTATGAGGGACCTCTCTTTGCCGGAGGTGGGCCTAAGTTGCTAATATTTGACAAACAATTAGATTTGACACGTTCCGATCTGAAGCAAACTTTTGATTTTCATTAATAATATTTGGATTGCAACAAGCAGGAGCAAAGGTTACAACATTGTTTTCAACATTCATAAGATTACATGGGCTCAACAGACTTGCCCTTAGGGAAATGGAAGGGTTTGAGACAAAAGCTACAAGATAGGAAAAGGGGGGAAATTAACCAGCTACTAACAACCATCTCCGGTATCAGTTCCTATGTCTTCTTCCTCTTCGGGCTCCTCTTTCGAGTCTTTTTCAAATTCTTCTTCATCATCATTGAACTCGGGTTCTTCCTCTAGGTCTTCTTCTAGTTTTGTCTCAGACTCAATTTGTATACACTTTACCACTCGGTCATCATCCTCTGGAGATGGACACATATGATCAATTGATCATGGGACCACTTGATGACGTATGGAGGTAGTCACAAGGTAGTGAGGCTGAATTTCATGATAGATTTGTAATGATGCCACTGCCTCTTCTAGGCAGGCTATTCCTTCCCTGCTTGGTCGGCCAAATTATCCTCTTCATGATGCAGACATAGGACTCTAGAGTGCACCACCAATTCTTACCCATTGGAATCATAATTAAATCATTCCACTCCTCCTGAAGTCTCCTTATCCTTGGTACTGGGATCTGCCCATTGTACTCGTTTTCATACAGGGCCGTCCTCATCCAGAGAGGTACATCCTGAATCAAACTGAACTGTCTGAGAACTCATAGGGGTGCATATGGATGAAAGCCCTCGAGTCCTATCAGCTCGATTAAATACTTCTGGGGAGTCCTCGGAATTATCGGATCCCAGAATTCTATCAGCAAACGAGTAAGCACCCTATCCGCCCGGATATTCAGTAAGGTTGTTAATGCTCCTAGGTGCGTCAAGATTTCATCTCCATGCTCTCGGCAAATATTCTTCCACCATTTCTTCAACTTATATGGTGCTCCCATGACCATATTGATTTCGGGGATGTTCTTGTTGATTTCCATTGCTGAAGAGGGTAGAAAAGGGTTTGATAAGTGTTTTGCTCCAGATCTTTAGTGCTCATCGTGAATGGTTCATCTTTCCACAAAAGACATGTCGTTGGGTGCATGACCCATTGATATTACGGTGGCTTTCCTAATTGTTTATCGATACCAAGAACCGACCCACCTAAGGTTTATGCAGTATGACCTATGTTTGCTAGAGTGATGATGCAGGTCAACCTGATCATAACACGTTTAAGTCTTCAAGACCATTCATGAGAAGTCAAGCTAAAGAGCTTCATGATGCACACTTGATGGGGAAGAAGAGCCAAGCATTCGGCGTGTGATGTTTGTGTTTGGCGTGTGATGCTTATTACTACGTTGAGATTATTGTGTAGTTATGGAAGACATTAATTCTTGTTTGTTTTGGAATCCGGCGTGACTATTTCTTAAACTTAGCCAAATTGTGGCCTTTTTGTTTCCTAGTTGATTTAGGTTAACTAGTTATTCTTTTCCTAGTTGAGTTAGGTAAAGGCTCATTCTATATAAGCCTAGACACTTCATTATTTTGACACCTTTTTGACATTATTTTCAATCAAAAAGGGCAGCAACATTGCTCCCAAAATTGTGTGAATTAACTTGTCCAATTTTGGTGTGATTCAAAATTGAACTTGTTCCTTTGTTTGATCGAACAGTTTGCAAGACCATTGCTGTCTTGAGGGTTGTTTTTATAGTATAGGTACTCCGTGACTTCATCAACAAGGTAAGTAGACAAGTTCCTACTTGTTGTCTTGATAGTTCATTGACCGTCTTGCTTCTATCTTTTGTTTTCTTGTCTCCGCTTTTTATATTGCATCATACAGCAAGTGGATCGCCTCTGAGGGCAGCTAACCATGACATATTCGTAGTACTTATGTCTATACATGTGACCTTTATAGCATTATCATAACATGTTTATTATCATTATCATCGTCTTATACTCACGCCTCTGTGAGCTTGTCATTTTCATATACATTTATTGTTACCGTTCACATTCACATAATCGTTACCTCATACAATTACATACGCCTCCATGGGCTCATCATCATCATACGCCTCTGTGGGCTCATCATCATCATATGCCTCTGTGGGCTCATCATCATCATATACCTCTGTGGGCTCATCATTATCATATCATAACACATCTTACCCGGCCGTACTAGGCGCGGTCATAACATACCCGGCCTTCATTAGGTGCGGTCATAACATACTCGGCTTTCATTTGGCGCGGTCATACGAATTAAATCACAAATATATAATACATTGCATGCTCATTCATTAAACGTGGTTCAACCCTTTTTTAGTAACATACGATTATTACCCTCTTTTTTCTATATGTAGTTAAGAATGTCTCTTTAACATGAACCTTGTAATACTCACGGAATACCATCAACATTAATATCATAATAACAAGAGCAATTCTTCCTTAGAGGGAAGCAATACAAGAAATTCCTAACTTCTAGGAATAGAGTATTCTTTTGGGGCTCGATCATAGTAATGTATTCAATAGGAGTCGTGCAAAAGAAAGAACGGTATAGTCTTACATACCTGGTACTTACTGCGCCAGTTCTCAAGCTACGCAATTTGCTACAGTTCCTTAGTCTACAATTAAAGGACAGTTCAATCGTTACTTACTACGCGTGACAGCTATCATTAACTGCATTCTCCTAAATTCATGTGGTGGTTCTCTACACCCTTCCTCCCTAACCCTCATCAAACGTATTTACAGCACATGCAACTCATTTACAACCCCTAATAACCATGACCCATTCCGTTTAACCTTACATATTTCGATTTCATGGCTCTAGTCATAATCCCATAAGTTCGTACAGGAATGCAACCCCACCTATCATGAATGTTTAAGGGAAAACTACATGAAAGGGAGTAGTAACTTACCTTGCATGTGAATTATTTGACCCTCTTCTTCGATTCCTCAATTTCTAGGTTTTGCCTTCAATGTGAGGTTCGCAGGAAACTCAGCTAGGGTTCCCTTTAGTTCTTCAAATTCTTGTTTCCCTTCTTCAATCTTGAGTTTGGAAGAGAGGGAATTGATTGTGTTGATGTGAGGGCTTTGAGAGGGGTTGTTTGGGCCCTTCTACTATGCTTGGACTCAGAAAAATGAAGGAGGGACGGGTTTGGGTCCCTTTTATAGGCCTGGCAATAAGTGGCACACGTGCCTGACAATTTCAGGTTTGCGATCGCATACCCGCCGCAAACAGGACATGCGGTTCGCATTCTTGTCGCAAATCTCAGCCCAGAAATCTGTTGCATTATGCGGCACAGAAGGGCCAGATTTGCGGTTCGCATTTTCAACAATGCGATTGCATTCTGGTCGTATTTCAAACACGGATTCAGCCCAGAACTCTGTTCCATTCTGCGATGGAAGGTGTCACATTTGCGGTCCGCATTTGTATTATGCAGTCCGCATACTGGCCGCATATTTGACACAATTTCAGCCCAGAACTCTGTCTCAGTTTGCGACCCTGGTGTTGGATGTGCGGTCCGCATTTGTGCTTTGCGGTTCGCATATCCAACTATGTGGCACCTTTGTTTTTTTTCTTAACTTTTGAACTACTTTCGGGGTTCTTAGTCCCTAATGTGTAAACTATTTCACGGCGTATGCTAACGTACAAATTTACGGGTTGTAACACTCTCCCCCTTATGAACATTCGTCCCCGAATGTAGGGATTTTTGGAAACCACTGAATCCCAGCATTAAATGAAAGGTAATAATGAAGAGTATCTCAAGTTCCTATTTACCTCACAAGGACGCTTCTCCTTTTAATGCATTGTGTGTTTATTCGGCATCATCATTATTTACATTGTGGAACAGGTACGGATATTTAGCTTTCATCTCTTCTTCCGCTTCCCATGTCATCTCTTCCACGTTCCTGTTCCTCCATAGCACTTTAACAGAAGCTACATCTTTTGTCCTTAGCTTGCGGATTTGTCGGTCTAATATGGCCACTGGTACCTCTTCGTAGGTTAGATCCTCTGCAATCTGTATGTCTTGGATGGGGACGACCCGAGAAGGGTCTCCGATACATTTCCTTAACATGGACACATGGAATACCTGATGCAAATAAATTTGAGCAAGTGTTATCAATGCCATCTATGAACAAGGCAAGAAAAGGCGTTGGTTAGCCTTGGAGAAGATCCAAGCGTCCATAAATCTTGCTATGGACGAATCTTGTGTTGAAGATGTACATTTATGTTTATGTTGTATTATTATGTAGTTATTGAAGACAATAATTCTTATTTGTTTGGTCCTGCGTGACTATTCTTTAAATTAGCCAAATTGTGGCCTTTTTGTTAATTAGTTGTTTCCTACTTAATTTAGGTTAACTAGTTATTTTTTTCCTAGTTGATTTAGGTAAAGGCTCATTCTATATAAGCCTAAACACTTCATTATTTTGATACCTTTTTGAAATTATTTTCGATCAGAAAACGGCAGCACATTACTCCCAAAATCGTGTGAATTAACTTGTCCAATTTTGGTGTGATTCAAAATCCTCTCAAGAGGGGGAGAATGATGCAAATAAATTTGATCAAGTGTTATCAATGCCATCTATGAAAAAGACAAGAAAAGGCGTTGGTTAGCCTTGGAGAAGATCCAAGCGTCCATAAATCTTGCTATGGACGAATCTTGTGTTGAAGATGTACATTTGTGTTTATGTTGTATTATTATGTAGTTATTGAAGACAATAATTCTTATTTGTTTGGTCCTGCGTGACTATTCTTTAAATTAGCCAAATTGTGGCCTTTTTGTTAATTAGTTGTTTCCTACTTAATTTAGGTTAACTAGTTATTTTTTTCCTAGTTGATTTAGGTAAAGGCTCATTCTATATAAGCCTAAGCACTTCATTATTTTTATACCTTTTTTCAATCAGAAAACGGCAGCACAGTGCTCCCAAAATTGTGTGAATTAACTTGTCCAATTTTGGTGTGATTCAAAATTGAACTTGTTCCTTGTTTGATCGAACAGTTTGCAAGACCATCGTTGTCTTGAGGGTTGTTCGTATAGTATAGGTACTCCGTGACTTCATCAAGAAGGTAAGTAGACTAGTTCAGACTTGTTGTCTTGATAGTTCATTGAGCGTCTTGCTTCTATCTTTTGTTTTCTTGTTTCCGCTTTTTAATATTGCATCAATACCGGATAGATAAATTCCATTTCGGATGGTCGTTCTAACTCATAGGCAACATGTCCGATTCGTCGAAGGACTCTGTACGGACCGATGTACCTCAGGCTCAATTTACCTTTCTTTCCGAAGCGCATAACACCCTTCATTGGCGAGACTCTCAGGAAAACCCAATCATCAACTTTAAACTCTAGATCACGACGTCGGACGTCAGAGTAGGACTTTTTTCCTGCTTTGTGCCGCCTTTAATCGCTCCTGTATCACCTTCACTTTCTCAATAGCTTGATGAATCAGATCTGGCCCGTATAATTCAGTTTCACCAATTTCGAACCACACAACTGGTGATTTACATTTCCTCCCATACAATGCCTCATATGGAGCCATCTTAATAGTTGAGTGGTAGCTGTTGTTGTAGGCAAACTCTATGAGTGGAAGATGGTCATCCCAACTACCCTGTGTCACGACCCAACCGGGGGGCCGCGACAGGGCACCGGACCCTGCTTGTAGAGCGCCGGCGTACCCCTCATATCTGCTATCTTACTTTCTTTGTTATCCACAAAGTCTGTCATGCACATGCAGTTTTGAACAACATCACATTAGGCGGAAACATCATACCATTACATAAATATGCTTATATACATAGTGTGCCAACGGGGCTACAATGCAAAACTATACAACATACTACACATGCCGACGAGGCAATACAACCGTACATCAGTCAACCCAACACTGGCCTATGCATACATACATCAACATTTGTATATTGAGCCTCTACAAGAACATACACTAAGCAACCTATGTCCGAACAGGGCCCCGACATGCCCAACTTATCTGCCCAAAGTGCATACCAAGGCTGTAGCAAGTCCGGAAGATGAATCTTGCTAGTATCTGCTGAGATGGTAGCCTACTGCGGTGGGGGAGCTCCGTCTATCAATCCATTAGGACCTGCAGCACGACATGCAGCGTCCATGAATAAAGGACGTCAGTACGGATAATGTACTAAGTATGTAAGACAGGAAACACAATATAAGAGCGATGCTTATAGCATCAGGATAGAAACATATGACCCTTATAACATTATCAGAAACATGTTTATTACCATTATTAACGTCTTATACTCTTGCCTCTGTGGGCTTGTCATTTTCATATACATTTATTTTTACCGCAACCGATTACATAAATGTTAGCTCATACAATCACATACGCCTCCATGGGCTCATCATCATCATACGCCTCTGTGGGCTTTTTATCATCATATGCCTCTATGGGCTCATCATTATCATCTCATAGCATGCCTTACCCAGCCGTACTAGGCGCGGTCATAACATACCCGGCCTTCATCAGGCGCGGTCATAACATACCCGGCCTTCATTAGGCGCGGTCATAACATATATTTAACACATTGCAAGTTCATTTATAAACAAGTGTTCCAGACCCCTTTTAGTGACATACATTTATTTTTCCCCTCTTTCACATATAGTTAAGAATGTCTCTTTAACATGAGCCTTGTAATACTAACGGAATACCATCAACATTATATCATAATAACAAGAGCAATTCTTCCTTAGAGGGAAGCAATACAAGAAATTCCTAACTTCTAGGAATAGAGTATTCTTTTGGGGCTCGATCATAGTAGTGTATTCAACAGGAGTCCTGCAAAAGAAAGAACGGTATAGTCTCACATACCTGGTACTTTCTGCGCCAGTTCTCAAGCTACGCAATTTTGCTACAGTTCCTTAGTCTACAATTAAAGGAACAATTCACCCATTACTCGCTAAGCGTCATAATTATCATAAATCACAATCCCCTAGTTTTGCATGGTGCCTCCCCACACCCCTTTCTCCTCTAATCCTCATCAAACGTATTTGTAACACATGCAACTCATTTACAACCCATAATAATCATTACCCATTCCGTTTAACCCCACTTATTTCGATTTCATGGCTTCTAGTCATATTCCCATAAGTTCTTACAGGCATGCAACCACCTATCATGAATGTTCAAGGGAGAATTACATGAAATGGAGTAGTAACTTACCTTGCATGTGAATTATTTGACCCTCTTCTTTGATTCCTTAATTTCTAGGTTTTTGCCTTCAATGGGGGTTCATAGGAGGAGGAAAACTCAGCTAGGGTTCCCTTTTAGTTCTTCAATTTCTTGCTTTTCTTCTTCAATTTTAGAGTTTGGAAGAGAAGAAATTGGTTGTGTACGTGTGGGGCTTTTAGAGGGGTCATTTGGGGCCTTCTACTATGCTTGGACTCAGTAAAATGAAGGAGGGACGGGTTTGGGTCCCTTTTATAGGCCTGGCAATAAGTGGCACACGTACCTGACAAATTTCAGGTTCGCGATCGCATACCCACTGCAAACAGGACATGCGGTTCGCATTCTGGTCGAAAATCTCAACCCAGAAATCTGTTGCGTTATGCGGTGCAGAAGGGCCAAATTTGCGGTTCGCATTTTCAACAATGCGATCGCATTCTGGTCGCATTTCAGACACGGATTCAGCCTAGAACTCTGTTCCATTCTGCGATGGGAGGTGTCACATTTGCGGTCCGCATTTGCATTATGCGGTTCGCATACTGGTCGCATATTTGACACAACTTCAGCCCAGAACTCTGTCTCAGTTTGCGACCCTGGTGTTGGATATGCGATCCGCATTTGTGCTTTGCGATTCACATATCTAGCTATGCGACACCTTTGTTCTTTTTCTTAACTTTAAACTATTTTCTGGGTTCTTGGGTCCTCATATGTAAACTATTTCACGATGTATCCTAATGTACGAATTTACGGGTTGTAACACTCTCCCCCCCTCAGGAACATTCGTCCCGGAATGTTGGGATCTATTGAGGCCAGTGTAGGCCGCCATCCAATGAAAGGTAATATTGTAGAGGGGTTCAAGTTCCATTTACTTCATTCGGACGCAACTGAATCCCAGCATTAAATAAAAGGTAATTATGAAGAGTATCTCAAGTTTCCATTTACCTCACACGGACGCTTCTCCTTTTAATGCATTCCGTGTTTCTTCGGCATCATCATTATTTACATTGTGGAACAGGTATGGATATTTAGCTTTCATCTCTTCTTCCGCTTCCCATGTCATCTCCTCCACGTTCCTGTTCCTCCATAGCACTTTAACGGAAGCTACATCTTTTGTCCTTAGTTTGCGGGTTTGTCGGTCCAATATGGCCACTAGCACCTCTTCGTATGTTAGATCCTCTGCAATCTGTATGTCTTGGATAGGGACGACCCGAGAAGGGTCTCGATACATTTCCTCAACATGGACACATGAAACACCGGATGGACAAATTCCATTTCGGATGGTAGCTCTAATTCATAGGCAACATGTCCAATTCGTCGAAGGATTCTGTACGGACCGATGTACCTCGGGCCCATTTTACCTTTCTTCCCAAAGCGCATGACACCCCTCATTGGCGATATTTTCAAGAATACCCAATCACCAACTTAAAACTCTAAATCACGATGTCGGACATCAGAATAGGACTTTTGCCTACTTTGTGCTGTCTTCAATCGTCCCTGTATCATTCTTTCTTTCTCAACGGCTTGGTGGATCAGATCTGGCCCATACAACTCAGTTTCACTAACTTCGAACCAACCAACTGGTGATCTACATTTCCTCCCATACAATGCCTCATATGGGGCCATTTTTATACTGGAGTGGTAGCTGTTATTGTAGGCAAACTCTATAAGTGGAAGATGGTCATCCCAGCTACCCTGGAAATCCAAGACACATGCTCTTAGCACATCTTCCAGTGTCTGAATGGTTCGTTCAGCTTGTCCGTCAGTTGCGGATGAAAAGCTGTGCTGAGACTTACTTGTGTCCCCAAACCTTTCCGGAAAGACTTCCAAAAGTTAGCTGTGAATTGGGTTCCTCTGTCTGATATAATAGACATTGGCACCCCATGAAGATTGACAATTTCCTTGATGTACAGCTTTGCGTAATCTTCAGCTGTGTAGGTTGTTTTAACTGGTAGAAAATGAGCACACTTGGTAAGCCGATCCACCATCACGTACCTGACCAATTTCAGGTTTGCGATCGCATACCCGCCGCAAACAGGACATGCGGTTCGCAGTCTGGTCGCAAATCTCACCCTAGAAATCTGTTGCATTATGTGGCGCAGAAGGGCCAGATTTGCGGTTCGCATTTTCAACAATGCGATTGCATTCTGGTCACATTTCAGACACGGATTCACCCCAGAACTCTGTTCCATTCTGCGATGGGAGGTGTGACATTTGCGGTCCGCATTTGCATTATGCGGTTCGCATACTGGTCGCATATTTGACACAACTTCAGCCCAGAACACTGTCTCAGTTTGCGACCCTGGTGTTGGATATGCGGTCCGCATTCGTGCTTTGCGGTTCGCATATCTAGCTATGCGACACCTTTGTTTTTTTTCTTAACTTTAAACTATTTTTCGGGTTCTTGGGTCCTCATATGTAAACTATTTCACGGTGTATCCTAATGTACGAATTTACGGGTTGTAACACCTTGGAAGTCTAGAACACATGCTTGCAGCATATCTTCCAGTGTCTGAATGGTACGCTCAGCCTGTCCGTCGGTTTGCGGATGAAAAGCTGTGCTGAGATTTACTTGTGTACCTAAAATTTTTTGAAAAGACTTCCAGAAGTTAGCTGTGAATTGGGCTCCTCTGTCTGATATAATAGACATTGGCACCCCATGAAGCCTAACAATTTCCTTGATGTACAGCTTTGCATAATCCTCAGCTGTGTAGGTTGTCTTAACTGGTAGAAAATGAGCACACTTGGTAAGCCGACCCACTATCACCCAGATGGAGTCAAACTTACGACTGGAGCGAGGTAATCCAACAATGAAGTCCATGTTAATCACTTCCCATTTCCTAGTCGGAATTTCTATATCTTGGAGCAGTCCACCAGGTTTCTAATGTTCTATCTTTACCTGTTGGCAGTTAGGACACTGAGCTACAAATTCTGCAACTGACTTCTTTATGCCATCCCACCAGTACTGCTCTTTGGCATCATGGTACATCTTTGTTGAGCCAGGATGGATGGGATATCGAGATTGATGGATTTCCCTCATAATCCTTTCTCGCAAACCTGCTACATTTGGCACGCATAACCGGCCTTGGCATCTCAAGGTTCCATCTTCTGCGATCTCAAAAGCTGATATTTCACCTTGCTGAATGCCCTCTCTCCGTCGCAACAAGGTGGGATCCTCGTATTGCCGTGCTTTCACCTCGGCTATGAGAGATGATTCAGATGTGTTATGCACAACAACACTTCCATCCTCGGAGTCTAGCAATTTGATTCTCATACTAGCTAGCTGAGGAAGCTCCTTAGTTAAACTCCGTCTACCTGCTTCAATGTGTGCTAAACTTCCCATCGACTTACGACTGAGGGCGTCGGCCACAACATTGGCTTTTCCCGGATGATACAATATTTCGACGTCGTAGTCCTTCAGTAATTCTAGCCAATGTCGTTGTCCCAAATTCAACTCCTTTTGACTGAAGATGTATTGTAGACTTTTATGGTGTGTGTAGATGTCGACATGGACGCCATATAGATAGTCGCCACGTCTTCAAAGCATATACTACTGCAGCCAATTCCAAATCATGGGTTGGGTAGTTCTTTTCATGCTTCTCTAATTGTCTCGAAGCATAAGCAATTACCTTCCCATGCTGCATCAAGACACATCCCAAACCTATGCCGGAGGCATCACAATACGCTACATAACCCTCAGTTCCATCGGGAAGAGCAAGGACTGGAGCGGATGTTAACCGATCTTTCAGTTCTCGAAAACTCCGCTCACAAAAATCTGTCCATTGAAATTTCGTAGCTTTCTGGGTCAGCTTAGTTAGTGGTGCAGATATAGAAGAGAATCCTTCTACAGATCGTCTCTAATATCCTGCTAACCCCAAGAAGCTACGAACTTCTGATGGTGTAGTAGGCCTTGGCCAATTTTTCACTGCGTCGATCTTTTGGTATCGACACTAATACCCTCATCAGATATCACATAGCCTAAGAATTCCACTAAGTTCAGCCAAAACTCACATTTGATGAGCTTTGCATATAACCTGTGGTCCCGAAGGGTCTGTAATACTATCCGCAAGCGACCCATATGTTCTGCCTCTGAACGGGAATATACCAAGATATCATCAATGAATACCACCACGAACACATCAAGATAAGGCCTGACTACCGTGTTCATGAGATCCATGAAAGCAGCCGGGGCATTTGTTAGCCCAAATGACATTACTAGGAACTCGAAATGCCCATATCTCGTTCGGAAGGCTTTTTTGGAACATCTTTCTCCTTGACCCCTCAACTGAAAATATTCGGAACGTAGGTCAATCTTAGAGAAATGTTTGGCTCCTAGAGTTGGCCAAACAAGTGATCAATTCTTGGAAGTGGATATTTGTTCTTTATGGTGACCTTATTCAACTGACGATAATCGATACACATCCGTAACGATCCGTCTTTCTTTCGTACGAACAAGACTGGCGCACCCCAAGGTGAAGTGCTAGGCCTAATGAAGCCTTTATCGAGCAAGTCCTTCAACTGTATTTTCAACTCTCGTAATTCTGCTGGGGCCATCCTATATGGAGGGATAGAAATTGGGTGAGCATCGGGCAACACATCGATGCCAAACTCGATCTCCCTTTCAGGAGGAAGACCTGGAAGTTTATCTGGAAAGACATCCAAAAATTCAATGACTATCGGAATTGTCTGTAGAATAGGCGACTTCGCCTCCGCGTCCATAACGCGAACAAGATGGTAGATACAACCCTTGGAGATCATCTTCCTTGCCTTAAGGTAGGAAATAAACCTACCTTTTGGCGTAGCAACGTTCCCCTTCCATTCAAGGAGGGGTTCATCAGGAAATTGAAATCTAACCACCTTTGTACGACAATCGACATTGGCATAGCACGATGCCAACCAGTCCATTCCCATTATCACATCAAAGTCTATCATTTCTAACTCAATTAAATCTGCCGAGGTTCGACGATTACAAATCGTCACAGTGCAACCTCTATATTCTCTTCTAACAATCACAGAATCTCCTATTGGAGTGGATACAACAAAGGGCTTTCTTATTAATTCGGGTGCAATATCGAATTTATCAGCCACAAGGGGTGTAACATAAGATAGCGTGGACCCGGGATCAATCAATGCATACACGTCATGAGAAAGCACTGATAATATACCTGTGACAACATCCGGAGATGACTCAAGGTCCTGTCGGCTCGCTAGAGCATATATTTGGTTTTAACACCGCTTGGGCCCGGCATTGCACCACTGCCTCTGCCAAGAACATCTGGCTGCTGAGGACCTCGTACTGGAGGTCCAATAGATGAAGAAGAACCAGCCGCAGATCCAGTTTGCTGAGTCATACTACCATCCCTTCTATAAGGACAGTCCCGCATTATGTGACCGGGCTGTCCACAATAACAACATATATCCGAACACCGATGACACGGTCCAAAGTGGGTCTTGCCGCACTGCTCACAACGAGGCATTGGGGGTCGCATCTGACTAGTAGCCCTGTGATATGGCGAGCCTGATGCCCACGAACTCTGAAACTATCGAGGGGCACTAGATACAGGTGGTGTCGAACTCCTCGAAGAATGGGGCGTCACACTACTTCTGGAATCTCCAGAATACCCTACAATCCTTGTTCTCTTATGCTGGGTCCTCTCCTATTCCCTGTCCGCCCTTTGTTGGCGTTTACGATCCTCTATGGTCTGGGCATAGGCCTGAATACGGGAGATATCTATGCCCTCTATCAAGGAGGCCGTTGTGCATTCATTTATCAAATGCGGTCCCAATCCGTTGACGAATAAGTGAACCCTGTCGCTCGTCTCTGCCACCATGTGGGGAGCATACCTTGCCAGAGAGTCAAACTGCATATTGTACTCTCGTACATTCATATTTCCCTGCTTAAGGTTCAAGAACTTATCGGCCTTAGCCCGACGTACCTCAACTGGCAGGTAGTGGCGAAGGAACGCCTCAGAAAATTCATTCCATACGGGTGGGGGAGCATTTGGACCCCTGGATCTCTCCCAACCGTCATACCAGAACACTGCTAAGTTCCTTAATCAATAAGAAGCCAGTTTTACTGCCTCTGTGTCACTGGCATGCATAACCCGTAGTGTGCGGTGTATTTGATCAATGAAATCCTGCGGGTCTTCCTTAGGATCAGACCCGGTAAACATGGGAGGATCCAAATTAATGAAGTCACGGACCCTCGTACTGACTGGCCTCTCAGTAGTACCGATATTCTACCTCCGAGACTGAGAACCTACCAGGCTAGTCAACAACTGCACCGCAGTCCTCAGGTCCCGGTCCGTAGCATCAGAAGAGGGGACTGGGGATGCTGGGTTCTAATATTCTCTGGGGAGGAGGAGTAGATGAGGTTCGAGAAGGCGTCTCACTTTGGCCTTCTACCGCGTGGGGCACCTGACTGGTGCCTTCTCCGGCATTTGTGTCGAGCTGTCCACTATTTGCTTGCTACCTAGCCGAAGGCATCGCTGTAGGTAAACAAGATGAATGTTAGAATGAATGCTTATAACTCAGCTCTACGCACGATCTAGATTCTGAAAGAAGGTAACATTCCAAAATGTCAGGTAGCCTCCTAATTATGAAATGTGGCGCGCAACACACCCATAATCAAGACCCTACTAGACACGGCTCATAGACAATCCCTAGGACACAACCTCGCTCTGATACACATTTCTGTCACGACCCAACCGGAGGGCCGCGACTGGGCACCGGACCCTACTTGCAGAGCGCCGGCGTACCCCTCATATCTGCTATCTTACGCTCTTTTTTACCTGCAAAGCCAGTCACACGCATGCAATTTCAAACAATATCACATTGGGCTGAAACATCATACCTTGACAAAGACATACTTATATACATGGTATGCCAGCGGGGCTACAATGCAAAACTATACAACATAATACATATGCCGACAAGGCAGTACAACTGTACATGAGTCGACCCAACACTGGTCTATACATACACTAACATTTGTTTGTGAGCCTCTACAAGAACATACATTAAGCAACCTATGTCGGAACAGGGTCCCGACATGCCCAACATATCTACACGAGGTGCATACCAAGGCTGTAGCAAGTCCGAAAGATGAATCTTGCTAATATTTGCTGAATCCGGATAGCCTACTGCTGTGGGGGAGCTCCGTCTATCAGTCTATTAGGACCTGCAGCACGACATGCAGCGTCCACAATAAAGGACGTCAATACGGATAATGTACTGAGTATGTAAGACAGGAAAACGTAATATAAGAACAACAGTGAGCATTAGGATAGAAACATATAACCTGCAGCAAGTGGATCGCCTCTGAGGGCAGCTAACCATGACATATTCGTAGTACTTATGTCTATACATGTGACCTTTATAGCATTATCATAACATGTTTATTATCATTATCATCGTCTTATACTCACGCCTCTGTGGGCTTGTCATTTTCATATACATTTATTGTTACCGTTCACATTCACATAATCGTTACCTCATACAATTACATACGCCTCCATGGGCTCATCATCATCATACGCCTCTGTGGGCTCATCATCATCATATGCCTCTGTGGGCTCAGCATCATCATATGCCTCTGTGGACTCATCATTATCATATCATAACACATCTTACCCGGCCGTACTAGGCGCGATCATAACATACCCGGCCTTCATCAGGCGCGGTCATAACTTACCCGGCCTTCATTAGGCGCTGTCATATGAATTGAATCACACATATATAATACATTGCATGCTCATTCATTAAAGGTGTTTCAACCCTTTTTAGTAACATACGATTATTACCCTCTTTTTTCTATATGTAGTTAAGAATGTCTCTTTAACATGAACCTTGTAATACTCACGGAATACCATCAACATTAATATCATAATAACAAGAGCAATTCTTCCTCAAAGGGAAGCATTACAAGAAATTCCTAACTTCTAGGAATAGAGTATTCTTTTGGGGCTCGATCATAGCAATGTATTCAACAGGAGTCGTGCAAAAGAAAGAACGGTATAGTCTTACATACCTGGTACTTACTACGCCAGTTCTCAAGCTACGCAATTTGCTACAGTTCCTTAGTCTACAATTAAAGGGCAGTTCAATTGTTACTCACTACGCGTGATAGCTATCATTAACTGCAATCTCCTAAATTCATATGGTGGTTCTCTACACCCTTCCTCCCCTAACCCTCATCAAACGTATTTACAGCAGATACAACTCATACAACCCCTAATAACCATGACCCATTCCGTTTAACCCTACTTATTTCGATTTCATGGCTTATAGTCATACTCCCATAAGTTCTTACAGGCATGCAACCCCCCCACCCTCCCTATCATGAATGTTTAAGGGAAAACTACATGAAAGGGAGTAGTAACTTACCTTGCATGTGAATTATTTGACTGTTACAACCCGTAAATTCGTACATTAAAATACACTGTGAAATAGTTTACATATGAGGACCCAAGAACCCGAAAAGTAGTTTAAAGTTAAGAGAAAAGAATAAAGGTGTCGCATAGTTAGATATGCGAACCGCAAAGCACGAATGCGGACCGCATATCCAGCACCAAGATGGCAAACTGAAACAGATTTCTGGGCCGAAATTGTGTCAAATATGCGGCCAGTATGCGGACCACATAATACAAATGCGGACCGCAAATGTGACCCCTTCCATCGCAGAGTGGAACAGAGTTCTGGGCTAAATCCGTGTCTGAAATGCGACCAGAATGCGATCACATTGTTGAAAATGCGAACCGCAAATCTGGCCCTTCTACGCTGCATAATGCAATAGATTTCTGGGCTGAGATATACTACCAGAATGCGAACCGCATGTCCTGTTTGCGGCGGGTGTGCGATCGCAAACCTGAAATTGTCAGGCACGTGTGCCACTTATTGCCAGGCCTATAAAAGGGACCCAAACCCGTCCCTCCTTCATTTTTTCGGAGTCCAAGCATAGTAGAAGGCCCCAAACGACCCCTCTCAAAGCCCTCACATCAACACAACCAATTCCCTCTCTTCCAAACTCTAAATTGAAGAAGTGAAGCAAGAAACTGAAGAACTAAAGGGAACCCTAGCTGAGTTTCCTGCGAACCCACATTGAAAGCAAAACCTAGAAATTGAGGAATCGAATAAGAGGGTCAAATAATTCGCATACAAGGTAAGCTACTACTCCCTTCCATGTAGTTTTCCCTTAAACACTCATGACAGGTGGTTGCATGCCTGTAAGAACTTATGGGAGTATGACTAGAAGCCATGAAATCGAAATAAGTAGGGTTAAACGGAATGGGTCATGGTATTAGGGGTTGTAAATGAGTTGCATGTGCTGTAAATACGTTTGATGAGGGTTAGGGGAGGAAGGGTGTAGAGAACCACCACATGAATTTAGGAGATTGTGGTTAATGATAGCTATCACGTGTAGTGAGTAACGATTGAACTGTCTTTTAAATTGTAGACTAAGGAACTGTAGCAAATTGCATAGCTTGAGAACTGGCGCAGTAAGTACCAGGTATGTGAGACCATACCGTTTTTTATTTTGCACGACTCCTATTGAATACAATGCCACGAACGAGCCCTAAAGAATATTCTATTCTTAGAAGTTAGTGTTGCTTATATTGTTTTCCCTCTATGGAATGATTATTCTTGTTTCACGATATCAATGCTGATGGTAATCCTTGAGTCGTATAAAGCTCCTGTTAAAGAGGTATTCTTAACTATGTGTGAAAAAGGGGATAATAAATGTATGTCACTAAAAGGGTCTGGAACGCTTGTTTATAAATGAACTTGCAATATATTAAATATATGTGTGATTGAATCCGTTTGACCGCGCGTATTGAAGGCCAGGTATGTTGTGACCGCGCCTCGTCGGCATATGTAATATGTTGTATAGTTTTGCATTGTAGCCCCATTGGCACACTATGTACATAAGCACGTTTATGTCATGGTATGATGTTTCCGCCTAATGTGATGTTGTTCAAACCTGCATGTGCATGACAGGCTTTGTAGATAACAAAGAAAGTAAGATAGCAGATATGAGGGGTACGCCGGCGCTCTGCAAGCAGGGTCCGGTGCCCTGTCGCGGCCCTCCGGTTGGGTCGTGACAGAAATTGGTATCAGAGCAAGGTTGTGTCCTAGGGATTGTCTATGAGCCGTGTCTAGTAGGGTCTTGATTATGGGTGTGTTGCGCGCAACATCTTATAATGAGGAGGCTATCTGACATTTAGGAATGTTACCTTCTTTCGGAATCTAGATCGTGCATAGAGCTGAGTCGTAAATGTTCACCTCTAATACTTGCCTTGTTTTCCTACAGCGATGCCTTCGGCTAAGAAGCAAGCAAATAGTGGACGGCTCGATATAAATGCCAGAGAGGGGACCAGTCAGGTGCCCCACGCGGTGGAGGGCCAAAGTGAGACGCCTTCGTAGACTTCATCAACTCCTCCTCCCCAAAGCTGAGTCCAGTTATTGACTAGCTTGGTAGCTTCTCAGGCTCAGAGGCAAAATGCCGGTACTACTGAGAGACCGGTCAGCACAAGGGTCCGTGACTTCATCAATTTGGATCCTCCAGTGTTTACCGGGTCTGCTCTTAAGGAAGACCCGCAGGATTTCATTGATCAAATACACTGCACACTGCGGGTTATGCATGCCAGCGACACAGAGGCAGTAGAACTTGCTTCCTATCGATTAAGGAACTTAGTAGTGTTCTGGTATGATGGTTGGGAGAGATCTAGGGGTCCAAATGCTCCCCCACCCATATGGAATGAATTTTCTAAGGCGTTCCTTCGCCACTACCTGCCAGTTGAGGTACGTTGGGCTAAGGCCGATAAGTTCTTGAACCTTAAGCAGGGAAATATGAATGTACGAGAGTACAGTATGCAGTTTGACTCTCTGGAAAGGTATGCTCCCCACATGGTGGCAGAGATGAGCGACAGGGTTCACTTATGTCACGACCCAACCGGAGGGCCGCGACAGGGCACCAGACCCTGCTTGTAGAGCGCCGGCGTACCCCTCATATCTGTTATATTACTTTCTTTGTTATCTACAAAGCCTGTCATGCACATGCAGTTTTGAACAACATCACATTAGGCGGAAACATCATACCATGACATAAACGTGCTTATATACATAGTGTGCCAACGGGGCTACAATGCAAAACTATACAACATATTACATATGCCGACGAGGCAATACAACCATACATGAGTCAACCCAACACTGGTCTATACATACATACATCAACATTTGTCTATTGAGCCTCTACAAGAACATACACTAAGCAACCTATGTCGGAACAGGGCCCCGACATGCCCAACATATCTACACAGAGTGCATACCAAGGCTGTAGCAAGTTCGGAAGATGAATCTTGCTAATATCCACTGAACTGGTAACCTACTACGGTGGGGGAGCTCCGTCTATCAATCTATTAGGACCTGCAGCACGACATGCAGCGTCCACGAATAAAGGACGTCAGTACGGATAATGTACTGAGTATGTAAGACAGGAAACACAATATAAGAGCCATGATATAAGCATCAGGATAGAAACATATAACCTTTATAACATTATCAAAAACATGTTTATTACCATTATTACCGTCTTATACTCTTGCCCTGTGGGCTTGTCATTTTCATATACATTTATTGTTACCGTGACCGATTACATAAACGTTACCTCATACATTCCCATATGCCTCCATGGGCTCATCATCCTCATACGCCTCTGTGGGCTCTTTATCATCATACGCCTCTGTGGGCTCATCATCATCATATCATATCTTACCCGGCTGTGCTAGGCGCGGTCACAATATACCCGCCCTTCAATAGGCGCGGTCAACAGATTCAATCACGCATATATATATTTAATACATTACAAGTTCATTTATCAACAAGCGTTCCAGACCCTTTTTAGTGACATACATTTATTATCCCTTTTTTCACACATAGTTAAGAATACCTCTTTAAAAGGAGCTTAATACGACTCAAGAATTACCATCAGTATTGATATTGTGAAACAAGAATAATCATCCCATAGAGGGAAAATAATATAAGCAACACTAACTTCTAAGAATAGAATATTCTTTGGTGCTCGTTCGTGGCATTGTATTCAATAAGAGTCATGCAAAAGAAAGAACGGTATAGTCTTACATACCTGGTACTTACTGCGCCAGTTCTTGAGCTACGCAATTTGCTACAATTCCTTAGTCTACAATTAAGGAACAGTTCGATCGTTACTCACTACGCATGATAGATATCATTAACCACAATGATGCAAATAAAATTGATCATATGTTATCAATGCCATCTATGAACAAAACAAGAAATGGCGTTGGTTAGCCTTGGAGAAGAGCCAAATGTCCATAAATCTTACTATGGACGAATCTTGTGTTGAAGATGTACATTTGTGTTTATGTTGTATTATTATGTAGTTATTGAAGACATTAATTCTTATTTGTTTGGTCCTGCGTGACTATTCTTTAAATTAGCCAAATTGTGGTCATTTTTGTTAATTAGTTGTTTCCTAGTTGATTTAGGTTAACTAGTCATTCTTTTCCTAGTGGATTTAGGTAAAGGCTCATTCTATATAAGCCTAAACACTTCGTTATTTTGATACCTTTTGACATTATTATCAATGAAAAAACGGCAGCACATTGCTCCAAAAATCGTGTGAATTAACTTGTCTAATTTTGGTGTGATTCAAAATTGAACTTGTTCCTTTGTTTCATCGAACAGTTTGCAAGACCATTGTTATCTTGAGGGTTGTTCGTATAGTATAGGTACTCCGTGAGTTCATCAAGAAGGTAAGTAGACCTTTGTTTTCTTGTTTCCGCTTTTTATATTGCATTAGTTGGTATCAGAGCTTGGAAAGGGTTTTTTCTTACAATCCCAATCCTGTTCTTCGTGCCTTAGTTTAGGTTATATCTTTAATTTCGTTTTTGATTTATAAAAAAATAAAAAAAAAACGTGAAAAAAAAGAGGAGAAAGAAAACCCGGAAATTGTTGTTGATTGAAGTTCTTGAATCATCTCGGGATTAAGGTTTTGAAGTTCTTGATTGCTTAAAAAAAAATTGTTCTTGAAAACCCTAGTTGAAATCTTAAAGACAGAACGCGTTTAATCTTGAAATCTTGAAACTCTAGTTGAAATTCTTGATGGTAAATGATTGAATCTTGAAAATCTTGAAGTTCTTGGAGTTAAAATTGAAGTTCCTGAAGAGTTTTACCTTTTTCTTGAAGAAGTTCTTGAATCTTCAAAACGTTCTTAACAAGATTGCATTGAATTCTTGAAGTTCTTGAACATTAATTTGTTGTTCTTGAAGGGAGGATTGAAAAACGTGTAAGAGCAGCCTAAAACGTGTTAGCGAGGCCGAATTTGAGGAGGAGAATAGGAAACTCTAATTCTAGTCCAAGAAGAAAACAACTCCCAATCCAAAATGGAGAAGTTTCAAGGAGTTGAAATTCTATTTGGACAAGGAGAGGAGGGGCTAATTTGTGTTGAAAAAGGAAAGGCGGAGACCCAAAATCCTAAGGACTAAGGAGAAAGGATTGGTCTTCTCCAAACTAAAGTGGGAAAGCTTCTAAAATTTCCTTATCTCTTCAATTTCGAAATTCTTCTTAATTTCACTACTTCTAATTAGTAATTCTTAGGTAATTTCCCTACTTAAGTAATTACTAATCTCTGAGCTTATAGGACCTCGTGCTAAAACTCAGAATTTTCACTTTCATAGATAATTCTTGGCTTCTTGTGCTCACTTAAATAGCTGTCCGCCTATCGAGTGACATAACTTCACTCAGCCCAAAGAAAACTATTGATCTTGTGAACTTGAAAGGTCGCTAAGGAACTTGGTCAACTAGAGGAAGCCAGTTTGAAGACAAGTGTGAAATCCTACCCAAAAATTTGAGTGAACCTGAGAGTCATTCAGAAAGTGAGAGAGAGAATTTTAACTAACCTTAACAGATTTCAAGTCTTGTTTCTTTTGCAGGTACATGGCTACGAAAGGAGAAAAGGTTGTGACCAACAGTACTTTAGCCGAGCTATGGGCTGAAGTAAAGGAACTTAGTATCCGAGTGGAGAACCTTGAAAGAGCTACTTTTACTTGGAAGAATACCGGGGAAGGAACTAGTGATGGTTCTACCTTAAGACATAAACATGATTGTACTGTTTGTGAGGTTGAAAGTGACGAGGAGATTAAGGAAGATAAGGGAGCTGATTTGATCGAGTGTGATGATGAAGTTTCTACTAATGGTCACCCCTTGCCTAGTGTTGTTAGTGTTGTTTTGCAGGAATACAGGGACATGTTTCCCGAGGAGATGCCGAGTGGACTACCTCCGTTGAGGGGGATAGAACACCAAATTGACTTTGTTCTGGGGTCACAAATTCCGAACGAATCCGCATATCGAAGCAATTCGAAGGATACTAAGGAGTTGCAATGACAAGTGGATGAGCTATTGAGTAAGGGGCTAGTTCGAGAGAGTCTAAGACCGTGTGCCGTACCCGTGATCTTGGTTCCAAAGAAAGACGGCACCTGGAGGATGTGTGTTGATTGCCAAGCCGTCAACAAGATAACGGTAAAGTATCGTCATCCTATCCCTATGTTAGATGACATGCTAGATACGTTATGTGGTTCAAGTGTGTTTTCTAAGATTGATCTTAGGTCCGGTTACCACCAAATCCGTATGAAACCGGGTGATGAGTGGAAAACTGCATTCAAGACTAAGTTTGGTCTATATGAATGGTTGGTGATGCCTTTTGGTCTCTCCAACGCACCTAGTATGTTCATGCGATTAATGAATCATGTGCTTAAACCGTTTCTTAATAAGTTTGTGGTTGTCTACTTTGATGATATCCTGATTTATAGTAGAAGTTTAGATGACCATGTTGATCACCTAAGGCAAGTGTTCGAAGTATTAAGAGCTGAAAAGTTATATGTTAATTACAAGAAGTGTGCCTTTTGTGTAGAGAAAGTTGTATTTCTAGGATTTGTTGTATGTGTTAATGGCGTTGAAGTAGATGCATCTAAGGTAGAAGCTATTAGGGACTGGCCTACTCCTACTACTGTTTCACATGTTAGAAGTTTCCATGGACTAGCTAGTTTTTACAGATGCTTTATTAAAGACTTTAGCACCATAGCAGCACCGCTCACAGAGTTGGTGAGAAAAGACACGCCTTTTGTGTGGGGGGAGCCGCAAGAGGGTGCCTTCCAAGAGTTGAAACGTAGGCTTAGTTCTGCCCCAATGTTACAATTACCTGATATTAGTAAGGCGTTTGAAATTGAGTGCGACGCCTCAGGGGTGGGAATTGGAGGTGTTCTTATGCAAGATGAGAAGCCTATTGCCTATTTTAGTGAGAAGTTGAAGGGGGCTGCCTTGAATTACTCTACGTACGACAAAGAGTTGTATGCCCTCGTAAGAGCTTTAGCTCATTGGCAACATTACCTATGGCCTAAGGAATTTGTAATTAGGAGTGATCACGAGTCCCTCAAACATCTTAGGGGTCAAGAGAAGCTAGATAAACGACATGACAAGTGGGTAGAGTTCACTGAGAGTTTCCCTTACGTGATAGATTACAAGAAGGGAAAGGAGAATGTAATAGCTGACGAACTATCTAGGAAGTTTGCTCTGGCTATCACGTTAGCGTCTAGGTTGATGGGTTTTGAGAGTATTAAGTCTATGTATGAGCATGACCCTAAATTTAAGAGTGTGTATGATGACATTACTAGCGGGTAGCGGATTGAGAAATATCAGTGGCATGATGGGTACCTTTTTAAGAAGGGGAGAGTTTGTATACCTGAGTCCTCGTGGCGAGAGTTGTTGGTGCGTGAGGCGCATTGTGGGGGCTTGATGGGACACTTTGGGGTAGACAAGACATTAGCTATATTAGCGGAACAGTTCCATTGGCCTAAGATGAGGTGAGATGTCGAGAGAATATGTAGAGCGTGTTTTGAGTGTAAAAGAGCTAAGTCTAGGTCTAATAATCATGGTTTGTATACTCCCTTACCCGTTCCTACTAGTCCTTGGGTAGATATCTCGATGGATTTTCTGATAGGGCTACCACGATTTAGGGGAGGTCATGATAGCATTTATGTGGTTGTTGATAGGTTTTCTAAGATGGCTCATTTTATTCCTTGTAAAAAATGTGATGATGCACAACATGCTGCTTCTTTGTTCATTGCTAATGTATTAAAGTTGCATGGTGTGCCTCGAACTATTGATAGTGATAGGGATGCTAAGTTTTTGAGTCACTTTTGGAAGTGTTTGTGGGGTGCTCTTGGCACCAAACTTTTATTTTCTACATCACATCATCCACAGACTGATGGTCAAACCGAGGTTGTTAATTGAACCTTGGGAGCTCTTCTTCGAGCTTTGACCAAAGGAAAGTCTGGCACTTGGGCTGACCGATTACCTATTATGGAGTTTGCATATAGTAGAACTGTTCATCGCATGACTAGCATTACTCCAGTTGAATGTGTTTATGGTTTTAATCCTTTGATACCACTTGATCTTGTTCCATTGCCGAGAGATGCAGTTATTAGCGTTGACGGAGAAAACCGGGCAGCTGCGCTGCTCGAATTGCATGCTAAGGTGAGGAAAACTTTGGAGGATGCTTATGAAAAGGTAGCGGTCAAGAAGAATAAAGGAAGGAAAAAGCTGGACTTAAAGAAAGGTGACTGGGTTTGGGTGCACTTCCAAAAGGAAAGATTTCCGAACCATAGGAAAGGAAAGTTAGCTCCGCGGGGAAATGGACCATTTCAAGTGTTGTAGAATATCTATAACAACTCTTATGTTATGGACTTGTCTAGTAGCATTGCTTTCGGACATGACGGTGCTTTGATTTCGAGGACGAAATTCTCTCAAGAGGGGGAGAATGATGCAAATAAATTTGATCAAATGTTATCAATGCCATCTATGAACAAAACGAGAAAAGGCATTGCTTAGCCTTGGAGAAGAGCCAAGCGTCCATAAATCTTGCTATGGACGAACCTTGTGTTGAAGATGTACATTTGTGTTTACGTTGTATTATTATGTAGTTATTGAAGACATTATTTCTTATTTGTTTGGTCTTGTGTGACTATTCTTTAAATTAGCCAAATTGTGGCCATTTTTGTTAATTAGTTTTTTCCTAGTTGATTTATGTTAACAAGTTATTCTTTTCCTAGTTGATTTAGGTAAAGGCTCATTCTATATAAGCCTAATAACTTCATTATGTTGATACCTTTTGACATTATTATCAATGAAAAAACGGCAGCACATTGCTCCCAAACTCGTGTGAATTAAGTTTTCCAATTTTGGTGTGATTCAAAATTGAACTTGTACCTTTGTTTGATCAAACAGTTTGGAAGACCATTGTTGTCTTGAGGGTTGTTCGTATAGTATATGTTACAACCCATTAAATTCGTACATTAAAATACACTGTGAAATAGCTCACATATGAGGACCCAAGAACCCCGGAAAATGGTTTAAAGTTAAGAAAAAGAACAAAGGTGTCGCATAGCTAGATATGCGGACTGCAAAGCACAAATGCGAACTGCAAATCTAACATCAGGGTCGCAAATTGAGACAGAGTTCTGGGCTGAAATTGTGTCAAATATGCGGCTAGTATGCGGACCGCATAATGCAAATGCGGACCGCAAATATGACACCCTCCATCGCAGAATGGAACAGAGTTTTGGGCTGAATTAGTGTCTAAAATGCCACCAGAATGCGATCGCATTGTTGAAAATGCGAACCGTAAATCTGTCCCTTCTGTGTCGCGTAATGCAACAGATTTATGGGGTGAGATTTTCGACCAGAATGCGAACCGCGTACCCTGTTTGCGGTGGGTATGCGATCGCAAACCTGAAATTGGTTAGGTACGTGTGCCACTTATTGCCAGGCCTATAAAAGGGACCCAAACCTGTCCCTTCTTCATTTTTCTAAGTCCCAGCATAGTAGAAGGCCCCAAACGACCCCTCTCAAAGACGTCGCATCAAAACAACCAAATCTCTCTCTTCCAAACTCTTAATTGAAGAAGGGAAGCAAGAGATTGAAGAGCTAAAGGAAACCCTAGCTGAGTTTCCCCCTCCTACGAACCCCATCGGAGGCAAAGACCTAGAAATTGAGGAATCGAATAAGAGGATCAAATAATTCACATGCAAGGTAAGTTACTACTCCCTTTCATGTGGTTTTCCCTTAGACATTCATGATAGGGGGGTTGCATGCCTGTAAGAACTTATGGGAGTATGACTAGAAGCCATGAAATCGAAATAGGTGGGGTTAAACGGAATGGGTCATGATTATTAAAGGTTGTAAATGAGTTGCATGTGCTATAAATACGTTTAACGAAGTTTAGGGAAGGAAGGGTGCAAAGAACCTCCACATGAATTTAGGGAAATCTTGGCTAATGATAGCTATCACGTGTAGTGAGTAACCATTGAGCTATTATTTAATTGTAGACTAAAGGATTATGGCCATTGCGTAGCTTGAGAACCGACGCAATAAGCACCAGGTATGTGAGACTATACCATTGTTTCTTTTGCACGATTCCTATTGAATACAATGCCACGAATGAGCCCAAAGAACATTCTATTCTTAGAAGCTAGTGTTGCTTATGTTTTTCTTCCCTCTATGAAATGATTGTTCTTGCTTCATGGTAACAATGTTGACGGAAATCCTTGAGTCTTATAACTATCATGTTAAAAAGGTATTCTTAATTACATGAGAAAGAAGGGATAATAAATGTAACAAGTCGAGAACACAAGTTCATAAATAAGCTCGCAATGTATCACATGTTTATATATATATGTGTATGATTGAATTCGTATGACCGAGCCTAGTACGGCCGGGTCTGAGCCCACAGAGGCATATGTTATGACCGAGCCTAGTACGGCCGGGTAAGGCATGCTATGAAATGATAATGATGAGCCCGCAGAGGCGTATGACGATAAAGAGCCCACGGAGGCGTATGTGATTGTGTGGTAACGTGTATGTAAACAGTTTCGGTAACAGTAAATGTATATGAAAATGACAAGCCCGCAAGGGTGAAAGTATAATACATTAATGATGGAAATAGGCATTATAACAACAATGTCATAGTGATATGTAATTAGACATAAATATTACAACATGTCATGGTTAGCTGCCCTCAGAGGCAATTCCTTTGCTACGAGTTACATGTTTCTATCCTGATGCTTATATTACTGCTCTTGCATTGTGTTTCCTGTCTTACATACTCAGTACATTTTCCGTACTGACGTCCTTTATTTGGTGGACGCTGCATATCGTGCTGCATGTCCTAATAGATTGACAGACGGAGCTCCCCCACCGCAGTAGGCTACCAGTTCAGCAGACATAGCAAGTTTCATCTTTCAGACTTGCTACAGCTTTGGTATGCATTTTTTATAGGCATTTGGGCATGTCGGGGCCCTGTTCTGACATAGGATGTTTAATGTCTGTTCTTGTAGAGGCTCAATAGACAATGTCAGTAGTGTATAAACAAATGTTGGTTATGTATGGACAGGTGGCAGGGTATGTACACGTTTTGTAAATCTTACGCCTAAAACACGGTAATATGCTTCCACGGATATGTGTATGTAGGTATGTGCATGAAGAGTGTCTCCAATGAAAGGTTCAATTAAACGGTCTTTTTGTTTGAAATAATAAGAAAGAAAGCAAAGAAAGTAAGATAGCTGCAATGAAGGGTTCGCCGGTACTCTGCAAGCAGAGTCCGGTGCCCGTGTCGCGGCCCCTCCGGGCAGGGCGTGACAGAGAGTGGTATCAGAGCAAGGACGTGCCCTAGGGGTTGTCTATGAGCCGTGTCTAGTAGGGTCTTGATTATGAGTGTGTTGCGCGCCACATTTTATAATCAGGAGGCTACCTGACATTTAGGAATGCTACCTTCTTTCTTAATCTAGATCGTGCATAGAGCTAAGTCGTAAGTGTTCATCTCTATTACTTGCCTTGTTTTCCTACAGCGATGCCTTCAGCTAGGAAGCAAGCCAATAGTAGACGGCTCGATATAAATGCCGGAGAGGGGACCAGTCAGGTGCCCCACACGGTGGAAGGCCAAAGCGAGACGCCTTCTCGGATTTCATCTACTCCTCCTCCCCCGGAGGATATTAGAAGCCACCCAGCTTCCCCAATCCCTTCTTCTGATGCTACAAACCAGGACCTGAGGACTGCGGTGCAGTTGTTGACTAGCCTGGAAGCTTCTCAGGCTCGGAGACAGGATACCGGTACTGTTGAGAGACCGGTCAGTACAAGGGTCCGTGACTTCATCAATTTGGATCCTCCAGTGTTTACCGGGTCTGATCCTAAGAAAGACCCGCAGGATTTCATTGATCAAATACACCGCACACTGCGGGTTATGCATGCCAGTGACACCGAGGCAGTAGAACTGGCTTCTTACCGATTACGGAACTTAGCAGTGTTCTGGTATGACGGTTGGGAGAGATCCAGGGGTCCCAATGCTCCCCCACCCGTATGGAATGAATTCTCTAAGGCGTTCCTTCGCCACTACCTGCCAGTTGAGGTACGTCGAGCCAAGGCCGATAAGTTCTTGAACCTTAAGCAGGAAAATATGAATGTACGAGAGCACAGTGTGCAGTTTGACTCTTTGGCAAGGTATGCTCCCCACATGGTGGCAGAGATGAGCGACAGGGTTCACTTGTTCGTGAACGGATTGGGGCCGCATATGATAAATGAATGCACAACGGCCTCCTTGATAGAGGGCATGGATATCTCCCGTATTCAGGCCTATGCCCATACCATAGAGGATCGTAAGCGCCAACAAAGGGCGGACAGAGAACAGGAGAGGACCCAACATAGGAGAACAAGAGTTGCAGGGTATTCTGGTGATTTCAAAAGTAGTGTGAGTCCCCATTCTTCGAGCAGCTCGGCACCACCTGTGTCTAGTGCCCCTCGACTGTTTCAGAGCTCGCGGACATCAAGCTCGCCATATCACAGGGCTACCAGTCAGATGAGATCCTCCATGCCTCGTTGTGAGCAGTGCAGTAGGACCCATTTGGGACCCTGCCATCGGGGTTCGGATGGATGTTATTATTGTGGATAGCCTGGTCACATGATGCGAGACTGTCCTCACGGAAGGGATGGTGGCATGGCTCACCAAACAGGATCTGCTGCTGGTTCTTCCTCATCTATTCGACCTCCAGTACGGGGTCCTCAGAAGCCAGCAGTTCGTGGCAGAGGCAGCGGTGCAATGTCGGGCCTAAGCGGTGTTCAAAACCGAATATATGCTCTAGCGGGCCGACAGGACCTCGAGTCATCTCCGGATGTGGTCACAGGTATATTATCAGTGCTTTCTCATGATGTGTATGCATTCATTGATCCCGGGTCCACGCTATCTTATGTTACACCCCTTGTGGCTGCTAAATTTGATATTGCACCCGAATTAATAAGCAAGCCCTTTGTGGTATCCACTCCAATAGGAGATTATGTGATTGCTAGAAGAGTATATAGAGATTGCACTGTGACGATCTGTAATCGTCAAACCTCGGCTAATCTAATTGAGTTAGAAATGATCAATTTTGATGTGATAATGGGAATGGACTGGTTGGCATCATGTTATGCCAGTGTCGATTGTCATACGAAGGTGGTTAAATTTCAATTTCCTGACGAACCTGTCCTTGAATGGAAGGGGAATGTTGCTACACCCAAAGGTAGGTTTATTTCCTACCTTAAGGCAAGCAAGATGATCTCTAAGGGTTGTATCTACCACCTTGTTCGCGTTATGGACGCGGAGGCGGAGCCGCCTATCTTACAGACAATTCCGGTAGTCAATGAATTTCCGGATGTCTTTCCAGATGAACTTCCAGGTCTTCCTCCTGAAAGGGAAATCGAGTTTGGCATCGATGTGTTGCCTGATACTCATCCAATTTCTATTCCTTCGTATAGAATAGCCCCAGCAGAATTGCGGGAGTTGAAGGTACAGTTGAAGGACTTACTGGATAAAGGCTTCATCAGGCCTAGCACTTCACCTTGGGGTGCACCGGTCTTGTTCGTACGAAAGAAATACGGACCATTACAAATGTGTATCGATTATCGTCAGTTGAATAAGGTCACCATAAAGAACAAATACCCACTTCCAAGAATCGATGACCTGTTCGACCAGCTCCAGGGAGCCAAATATTTCTCTAAGATTAACCTGCGCTCGGGATATTTTCAGTTAAGGGTCAAGGAGAAAGACATTCCGAAAACAGCCTTCCGAACTAGATATGGGCATTTTGAATTTCTAGTGATGTCGTTCGGGCTAACAAATGCCCCTGCTGCTTTCATGGACCTCATGAACACTATATTCAAGCCCTATCTTGATGTGTTCGTGGTGGCATTCATTGATGATATTTTGGTGTATTCCCGCTTAGAGGCAGAGCATGTAGGTCACTTGCGGATAGTATTACAGACCCTTCGGGACCACAGGTTTAAGCAAAGCTCGCCAAATGTGAGTTCTGGCTGAACTCAGTGGCATTCTTAGGCCATGTGATATCTGATGAGGGTGTTAGTGTCGATACTCAAAAGATCGACGCAGTCAAGAATTGGCCAAGGCCTACTACACCATCAGAAGTCCGTAGCTTCTTGGGGTTAGCAGGATATTATAGGCGGTTTGTAGAGGGGTTCTCTTCTATATCCGCGCCGTTTACTAAGCTGACCCAGAAAGCTGCCGAATTTCAATGGACAGATAATTGTGAGCGGAGCTTTCAAGAACTGAAGGATCGATTAACATCCGCTCCAATCCTTGCTCTTCCCGACGAAACTGAGGGTTATGTGGCATATTGTGATGCCTCCGGCATAGGTTTGGGATGTGTACTGATGCAGCATGGAAAGGTGATTGCTTATGCTTTGAGACAGTTGAAGAAACACGAAAAGAATTACCCAACCCATGACCTGGAATTGGCTGCTGTGGTATATGCCTTAAAGACATGGCGACACGATCTCTATGGTGTCCATATCGACATCTACACATACCACAAAAGTTTACAATACATATTCAGTCAAAAGGAGCTGAATTTGAGACAACGACATTGGCTTGAATTACTGAAAGACTACGACGTTGAGATATTGTATCATCCGGGCATGGCCAATGTTGTGGCCGACGCCCTCAGTCGTAAGTCAATGGGAAGTTTAGCACACATTGAAGCAGGTAAACGAAGTGTAACCAAAGAACTTCATCAGCTAGCCAGCATGAGAGTCAAATTGATAGGCCCCGAAGATGGAGGTGTGGTTGTACACAACACCTCTGAATCATCTCTCGTAGCTAAAGTGAAAGCACGGTAATACGAAGATCCCACCTTGATGCAATTGAGAGAGGGCATTCAGCAAGGTAGGATCTCAACCTTCGAGATCACAAGAGATGGGACCTTGAGGTGCCAAGGCCGGTTATGTGTGCCTAATGTAGCAGGACTGCGAGAGAAGATCATGAGGGAAATCCACCAATCCAGATATTCCATCCATCCTGGCTCAACCAAAATGTATCATGATGCCAAAGAACAGTATTGGTGGAATGGGATGAAGAGATCAATTGCAAAATTTGTAGCTCAGTGTCCTAATTGCCAACAGGTAAAGGCAGAACATCAGAAACCTGGTGGACTGCTCCAAGATATGGAAATTCCGACTTGGAAATGGGAGGTGATTAACATGGACTTCATTGATGGATTACCTTGCTCCAATCGTAAATTCGACTCCATCTGGGTGATAGTGGATCGGCTTACCAAGTGTGCTCACTTTCTACCAGTTAGGACAACCTACACAGCTAAGGATTATGCAAAGTTGTGCATCAAGGAAATTGTTAGGCTTCATGGGGTGCCAATGTCTACTGTATCAGACAGAGGAGCCCAATTCACAGCTAACTTCTGGAAATCTTTTCAGAAAGGCTTGGGTACACAGGTGAACCTCAACACAGCTTTCCATCCGCAAACTGACGGACAAGCTGAACGTACCATCCAAACACTTGAGGATATGCTGAGAGCATATGTCTTAGATTTCAAGGGAAGCTGGGATGACCATCTTCCACTTATAGAGTTTGCGTACAACAACAACTACCACTCCAGTATAAAAATGGCCCCATATGAGGCATTGTATGGGAGGAAGTGTAGATTGCCAATTGGGTGGTTCGAAGTTGGTGAAGCTGAGCTGTATGGCCCGGATTTGGTCCATCAAGCCGTTGAGAAAGTACGAATGTTACAGGGACAATTTAATGACTACACAAAGCAGGCAAAAGTCCTATTCCGACGTCCAACGTCGTGATTTAGAGTTTCAAGTTGGTGATTGGGTGTTCCTGAGAGTCTCACCCATGAAGGGTGTCATGCGTTTTGGGAAAAAGGGTAAATTGAGCCCGAGATACATCGGTCCGTACAAAATCCTTCGGCGGATTGGACATGTTGCTTATGAATTAGAGCTACCCTCCGAGATGGAATTTGTCCATCCGGTGCTCCATGTGTCCATGTTAAGGAAATGTATCGGAGACCCTTCCCGGGTCGTCCCCACCCAGGACATACAGATCATAGAGGACCTAACCTACAAAGAAGTAGCAGTGGCTATAGTGGACCGACAGGTCCGCAAGCTAAGAACAAAGGATGTGGCTTCGGTCAAGGTGTTGTGGAGGAACAGGAATATGGAGGAAATGACATGGGAAGCAGAGGAAGAGATGAAATCTAAATATCCGTACCTGTTCCCCAATGTAAATAATGGAGATGCCGGGGAAACGCGGAACGCATGAAAAAGAGAAGCATCCCCACGAGGTAAATTAGAACTTGACTCTTCATTATTGCCTTTCATTTAATGACAGGGATTCAAAGGCGTCCGAACGAAGCCTATAAAAGCTGAAGCCCCCTTCCCCTACAGTATTACCTTTCATAGATCCCTACATTCGGGGACGAATGTTCCTAAGGGGGGGAGAGTGATACAACCCGTAAAATTCGTACATCAAAATACACTGTGAAATAGCTCACATATAAGGACTCAAGAACCCGGAAAATGGTTTAAAGTTAAGAAAAAGAACAAAGGTGTCGCATAGCTAGATATGCGGACCGCAAAGCACAAATGCGTACCGCAAATCCAACATCAGGGTCGCAAATTGCGACAGAGTTCTGGGCTGAAATTGTGTCAAATATGCGGCCAGTATGCGGACCGCAAATATGACACCCTCCATCGCAGAATGGAACAGAGTTCTGGGCTAAATCAGTGTCTAAAATGCGACTAGAATGCGATCGCATTGTTGAAAATGCGAACCGCAAATCTGGCCCTTCTGTGTCGCATAATGCAACAGATTTCTGGGGTGAGATTTGCGACCATAATGCGAACCGCATACCCTGTTTGCGGTGGGTACGCGATCGCAATCTTGAAATTGGTCAGGTACGTGTGCCACTTATTGCCAGGCCTATAAATGGGACCAAACCCGTCCCTTCTTCATTTTTCTAAGTCCCCGCATAGTAGAAGGCCCCAAATGACCCCTCTCAAAGCCCTCACATCAAAACAAACAAATCCCTCTCTTCCAAACTCTATACTGAAGAAGGGAAGCAAGAGATTGAAGAGCTAAAGGAAACCCTACATGAGTTTCCCCCTCCTACGAACCCCATCGGAGGCAAAGACCTATAAATTGAGGAATCAAAGAAGAGGGTCAAATATTTCACATGCAAGGTAAGTTACTACTCCCTTTCATGTGGTTTTCCCTTAGACATTCATGATAAGGGGGTTGCATGCTTGTAAGAACTTATGGAGTATGACTAGAAGCCATGAAATCGAAATAGGTGGGGTTAAACGGAATGGGTCATGATTATTAAGGGTTGTAAATGAGTTGCATGTGCTATAAATACGTTTAACGAAGTTTAGCAGATGAAAAGCTGTGCTGAGACTTACTTGTGTCCCCAAACCTTTCTGAAAAGACTTCCAAAAGTTAGCTGTGAATTGGGTTCCTCTGTCTGATATAATAGACATTGGCACCCCATGAAGCCTAATAATTTCCTTGATGTACAGCTTTGCATAATCTTCAGCTGTGTAGGTTGTTTTAATTGGTAGAAAATGAGCACACTTGGTAAGCCGATCCACTATCACCCAGATGGAGTCGAACTTACGTTTGGAGTGAGGTAATCCGACAATAAAGTCCATGTTAATAACCTCCCATTTCCAAGTCGGAATTTCTATATCTTGGAGCAATCCACCAGGTTTCGGATGTTCTGCCTTTACCTGTTGACAATTAGGACACTGAGCTACAAATTTTGCAATCGATCTCTTCATGCCATTCCACCAATACTGCTCCATGGCATCATGATACATTTTAGTTGAACCGGGGTGGATGGAATATCGGGATTGGTGAATTTCCCTCATAATCTTCTCTCGCAACCCTACTACATTGGGCACACACAATTGGCCTTGGCATCTCAATGTTCCATCTCCTGCAATCTCAAAAGATGAAATTTTCCCTTGTTGAATGCCCTCTCTCAATCGCACCAAGGTGGAATCTTTGTATTGCCGTGCTTTTACCTCGGCTATGAGAGATGATTCATATGTGTTATGCACAACAATACCTCCATTTTCGGAGTCTAACAATTTGATTCTCATACTAGCTAGCTGATGAAGCTCCTTAGTTAAACTCCGTCTACCCGCTTCAACGCGTGCTAAACTTCCCATTGACTTACGACTGAGGGCGTCTGCCACAACATTGGCCTTGCCCGGATGATACAATATTTCGACATCGTAGTCTTTTAGTAATTCTAGCCAACGTTGTTGTCTCAAATTTAACTCCTTTTGGCTGAAGATGTACTATAAACTTTTGTGGTCTGTGTAGATGTCGACATGGACACCGTATAAATAGTGTCGCCATGTCTTTAAGGCATATACCACAGCAGCTAATTCAAGGTCATGGGTTGGATAATTCTTTTCATGCTTTTTCAACTGTCTCGAAGCATAAGCAATCACCTTCCCGTGCTTCACTAGTACACATCCCAACCCTATGCCGGAGGCATCACAACACGCCACATAACCTTCAGTTTTGTCAAGAAGAGCAAGGACTGGAGCGGATGTTAATCGATCTTTCAGTTTCTTGAAAACTCCGCTCGCAACCATCTGTCCACTGAAATTTGGCAGTCTTCTGGGTCAGCTTAGTTAATGGCTCCGATATAGAAGAGAATCCTTCTACAAACCGCCTGTAATACCCTGTTAACCCCAAGAAGCTACGGACTTCCGATGACGTAGTAGGCCTTGGCCAATTCTTGACCGCGTCGATATTTTGAGTATCGACACTAATACCCTCATCAGATATCATGTGGCCTAGGAATGCCACTGAGTTCAACCAAAACTCACATTTGGTGAGCTTTGCGCATAACCTGTGGTCCCGAAGGGCCTGCAATACAATCCGCAAGTGACCCATATGTTCTGCCTCTGAACGAGAATATACCAAGATATCATCAATGAATACCACCACGAACACATTAAGATAAGGCCTGATACAGTGTTCATGAGACCCATGAAAGCAGCCGGGGCATTTGTTAGCCCGAATGACATTACTAGGAACTCAAAATGTCCATATCTAGTTCGGAAAGCTGTTTTTGGAATGTCTTTCTCCTTGACCCTTTACTGAAAATACCTTGAGCGCAGGTCAATCTTGGAGAAATATCTGGCTCCCTGGAGCTGGTCAAACAGATCATCAATTCTTTGATGTGGATACTTGTTCTTTACGGCGACCTTAGTCAACTGACGATAATCGATACACATCCGTAACGATCCGTCTTTCTTTCGTACGAACAAGACTGGCGCACCCCAAGGCAAAGTGCTAGGCCTAATGAAGACTTTATCAGTAAGTCCTTCAACTGTACTTTCAACTCCCGCAACTCTGCTTGGGCCATTCTATATAGAGGAATAGAAATTGGGTGAGTATCGGGCAACACATCGATGCCAAACTCAATCTCCCTTTCAGGAGGAAGACCTGGGAGTTCATCTGGAAAGACATCCGGAAATTCACTGACTACCGGAATTGATTGTAGAGTAGGCGACTTCGCCTCCGCGTCCACAATGCGAACAAGATGGTAAATAGAACCCTTGGAGATCATCTTCCTCGCCCAAAGGTAGGAAATAAACCTACCTTTCGGCGTATGAACGTTCCACTTCCATTTAAGTACGGGTTCATCAGGAAATTGAAATCTAACCACCTTTGTATGACAATCGACACTGGCATAGCACGATGCCAACCAGTCCATTCCCATTATCACATTGAAGCCGATCATTTCTAACTCAATTAGATCTGCCGAGGTTTGACGATTACAGATCGTCACAGTGCAACCTCTATACACTCTTCTAGCAATCACAGAATCTCATATTGGAGTGGATACCGCAAAGGGCTTGCTTATTAATTTGGGTGCAATATCAAATTTGTCAGCCACAAGGGGTGTAACATAAGCTAACGTGGACCAGGGATCAATCAATGCATACACATCATGAGAAAACACTGATAATATACCTGTGACAACATCCTGAGATGACTCAAGGTCCTGTCGGCCCGCTAGAGCATATATTCGGTTTTGAACACCACTTGGGCCTGGCATTGCACCGCCGCCTCTGCCACGAACTGTTGGCTGCTGAGGACCTCGTGTCGGAGGTCGAATAGATAAGGAAGAACCAGCCGCAGATCCAGTTTGGTGAGCCATGCCACCATCCTTTCTGTAACGGCAGTCCCGCATCATGTGACTGGGCTGTCCGCAATAATAACATCTATCCGAACCCCGATGGCAAGGTCCAAAGTGGGTCCTGCCACACTGCTCACAACGAAGCATTGGGGACCTCATCTGATTAGTAGCCCTGTGATATGACGAGCTGATAGCTGCGAACTCTGGAACTGTCGAGGGGCACTAGACACAAGGGTGCCAAACTCCTCGAAGAATGGGGCCTCACACTACTTCTGGAGTCACCAGAATACCCCTCAACTATTGTCCTCTTATGCTGGGTTCTCTCCTATTCCCTGTCCGCCCTTTGTTGGCGTTTGCAGTCCTCTATAGTCTGGGCATAGGCCTGAAAACGGGAGATATCCATGCCCTCTATCAAGGAGGCTGTGGTGCATTCATTTTTTAAATGCGGTTCCAATCCGTTCACGAATAAGTGAACCCTGTCGCTCATCTCTGCCACCATGTGGGGAGCATACCTTGCCAGAGAGTCAAACTGCATATTGTACTCTCGTACATTCATATTTCCCTGCTTAAGGTTCAAGAACTTATCGGCCTTGGCTTGACGTACCTCAACTGGCAGGTAGTGGCGAAGGAACGCCTAAAAAAATTCATTCCATACGGGTGGGGGAGCATTTGGACCCCTAGATCTTTCCCGACCATCATACCAGAACACTGCTAAGTTTCGTAATCGATAAGAAGAAAGTTCTACTACCTCTGTGTCACTGGCATGCATAACCTGCAGTGCGCGGTGTATTTGATCAATGAAGTCTTGTGGGTCTTCCTTAGGATCAGACCCGGTAAACACTGGAGGATCCAAATTGATGAAGTCACGGACCCTCGTACTGACCGGTCTCTCAGTAGTACTGGCATTCTGCCTCCGAGCCTGAGAAGCTACCAGGCTAGTCAACAACTGCACCGCAGTCCTCAGGTCCCGGTCCGTAGTATCAGAAGAAGGGACTGGGGAAGCTGGGCGGCTTCTAATATCCTCTGGGGGAGGAGGAGTATATGAAGTCTGAGAAGGCGTCTCGCTTTGAAACCCTCCACCGCAAGGGGCACCTGACTGGTCCCCTCTCCGGCATTTATATCGAGCCATCAACTATTTGCTTGCATCCTAGCCGAAGGCATCGCTGTAGGAAAACAAGGCAAGTATTAGAGATGAACACTTACGACTCAGCTCTATGCACGATCTAGATTCCGAAAGAAGGTAACATTCCTAAATGTCATGTAGCCTCCTGATTATAAAATGTGGCGCGCAACACACCCATAATCAAGACCCTACTAGACACGGCTCATAGACAGTCCCTAGGACACGATCTTGCTCTGATACCAATTTCTGTCACGACCCAACCAGAGGGCCGCGACAGGGCACCGGACCCTGCTTGCAGAGTGCCGGCGTACCCCTCATATCTGCTATCTTACTTTCTTTGTTATCTATAAAGCCTATCATGCACATGCAGTTTTGAACAACATCACAGGGGGCTGAACGTCATACCATGACATAAACATACTTATATACATAGTGTGCCAACGGGGCTACGGTGCAAAACTATACAACATAATACATATGCCGACGAGGCAATACAACTGTACATGAGTCAACCTTCACTGGTCTTGGTAGCGCGCCACATTCTATAATCAGAAGGCTACTTGGCATTTAGGAATATTACCTTCTTTCTAAATCCCGATACTCACCCAATTTCTATCCCTCCATATTGAATGGCCCTAGCAGAATTACGAGAGTTGAAAATATAGTTGAAGGACTTGCTGGATAAAGGCTTTATTAGGCCTAGCACTTCACCTTGGGGTGCGCCAGTCTTGTTCGTACGAAAGAAAGACGGATCGTTACGGATGTGTATCGATTATCGTCAGTTGAATAAGGTCACCATAAAGAACAAATACCCACTTCTAAGAATTGATGACCTGTTTGACCAACTCCAGGGAGCCAAATATTTCTATAAAATTGAGCTACATTCGGGATATTTTCAATTGAGAGTCAAGGACAAAGATATTCCAAAAACAGCCTTCCGAACGAGATATGGGCATTTCAAGTTCCTAGTAATGTCATTTGGGCTAAAAAATGCCTCGGCTGCTTTTATTGATCTCATGAACACTGTATTCAGGCCTTATCTTGATGTGTTCGTGGTGGTATTCTTTGATGATCTCCTGGTGTATTCCCGTTCAGAGGCAGAACATATGGGTCACTTGCGGATAGTATTGCAGACCCTTCGGGATCACAGGTTATATGCAAAGCTTGCCAAATGTGAATTTTGGCTGAACTCGGGGGCATTCTTAGGCCATGTGATATCTGATAAAGGTATTAGTGTCGATACTCCAAAGATCGACGCGGTCAAGAATTTGCCAAGACCTACTACGCCATCAGAAGTCCGTAGCTTCTTGGGACTAGCAGGGTATTATAGGCGGTTTGTAGAAGGATTTTCCTCTATATCTGCGCCACTAACTAAGCTGACCCAGAAAGCTACCAAATTCCAATGGTCGAATGTTTGTGAGCGGAGCTTTCAGGAACTGAAGGATCGATTAACATCCGCTCCAGTCTTGCTCTTCCCGAGGGAACTGAAGGTTATGTAGCATATTGTGATGCCTCCGGCATAGGTTTGGGATGTGTCTTGGTGCTGCATGGGAAGGTAATTGCTTATGCTTCGAGACAATTGAAGAAGCATGAAAATAACTACCCAAACCATGATTTGGAATTGGCTGTAGTAGTATATGCTTTGAAGACGTGGCGACACTATCTATATGTTGTCCATGTCGACATCTACACAGACCACAAAAGTCTACAATACATCTTCAGTCAAAAAGAGTTAAATTTGAGACAACGACGTTGGCTCGAATTACTGAAGGACTACGACGTCGAAATATTGTATCATCGGGGCAAAGCCAATGTTGTGGCAGATGCCCTCAGTCGTAAGTCGATGGGAAGTTTAGTGCACCTTGAAGCAGGTAAGCGGAGTTTAACCGAAGAACTTCATCAGCTAGCTAACATGAGAGTCAGACTGTTAGACTCCAAGGATGGAGGTGTTGTTGTGCATAATACATCAGAATCATCTCTCGTAGCCGAGGTGAAAGCACGGCAATACGAAGATCCCATCTTGTTGCGATTGAAATAGGGCATTCAACAGGGTAAAATCTATGTTTTGAGATTGTAGGGGATGGAACACAGAGGTGCTAAGGCCGATTATGTGTGCCTAATGTAGCAGGATTGCGTGAGAAGATTATGAGGGAAATTCATCAATCTCGATATTCCATCCATCCCGGTTCAACAAAGATGTACCGCGATGTCAGAGAGCAGTATTGGTGGGATGGCATGAAGAGGTCCATTGCAGAATTTGTATCCCAGTGTCCCAATTGCCAACAGGTAAAGGTAGAACATCCGAAACCGGGTGGACTGCTCCAGAACATGGAGATTCCAACCTGGAAATGGGAGGTGATTGACATGGACTTCATTGTTGGATTACCTCGCTCCAGTCGTAAGTTTAACTCCATCTAGGTGATAGTGGATCGACTTACCAAATGTGCTCATTTTCTGCCAGTTAAGACCACCTACACAGCCAAAGATTATGCAAAGCTGTACATCAAGGAAATTATTAGACTTCATGGGATGCCGATTTCCATTATATCAGACAGAGGAGCCCAATTCACAGCTAACTTTTGGAAGTCTTTTCAGAAAGGTTTGGGCACACAAGTAAATCTTAGCACAGCTTTTCATCCGCAAATTGACGGACAGGCTGAACGAACCATTCAGACACTGGAAGACATACTAAGAGCATGTGTCTTGGATTTCAAGGGTAGCTGGGATAACTATCTTCCGCTTATAGAGTTTGCTTACAATAACAGCTACCATTCCGGCATTAAGATGGCCCCATATGAGGCACTGTATGGGAGAAGGTGTAGATCACCAGTTGGGTGGTTCGAAATTGGTGAAACTGAATTATATGGGCCAGATCTGATTCATCAAGCTATTGAGAAAGTGAAGGTGATACAGGAACGATTAAAGGTGGCACAAATCAGCCAAAAGTCCACTCTGACGTCCAACGTCGTGATCTAGAGTTTGAAGTTGATGATTGGGTTTTCCTGAGAGTCTCGCCAATGAAGGGTGTTATGCGCTTCAGAAAGAAAGGTAAATTGAGCCCGAGGTACATCGGTCCGTACAAAATCCTTCGACGAATTGGACATGTTGCCTATGAGTTAGAACTACCGTCCGAAATGGAATTTATCCATCAGGTATTCCATGTGTTCATGTTGAGGAAATGTATCGGAGATCCTTCTCGGGTCGTCCCCATCCAAGACTTACATATTAGAGAGGATCTAACGTACGAAGAGGTACCAGTGGCTATATTAGACCGACAAATCCGCAGGCTAAGGACAAAAAATGTAGCTTCTGTTAAGGTGTTATGGAGGAACAGGAACGTGGAAGAAATGACATGGGAAGCAGAAGAAGAGATGAAAGCTAAATATCCGTACCTGTTCCACAATGTAAATAATGATGATGCCGAAGAAACACAGAACGCATAGAAAGGAGAGGCGTCCATACGAGGTAAATAGGAACTTGAGATACTCTTCGCTATTACCTTTCAATTAATCTTGGGATTCACTGGCTTTCGTAGATCCCTACATTCGGGGACGAATGTTCCTAAGGGGGGGAGAGTGTTACAACCCGTAAATTTGTACATTAGAATACGCTGTGAAGTAGTTTACATATGAGGACCTAAGAATCCGAAAAATAGTTCAAAAAGTTAAGAAAAAGAGCAGAAGTGTCGCATAGTTGGGTATGCGATCGCAAAGCACAAATGCGGACCACATATCCAACACCAGGATCGCAAACTGAGACAGAGTTCTGGGCTTAAATTGTGTCAAATATGCGGCCAGTATGCGGACCGCAAATGTGACACCTTCCATCGCAGAATGGAACAGAGTTCTGGGCTGAATCCACGTCAGAAATGCGAGCAGAATGCGGTCGCATTGTTGAAAATGCGAACCGCAAATCTGGCACTTCTGTGTCGCATAATGCAATAGAATTCTGGGCTGAGAATTGCGGCCAGAATGCGAACTGCATGTCCTGTTTGCAGCAGATATGCGACCTCAAACCTGTAAAATGTCAGACACGTGTGCAGCTTATTGACGGACCTATAAAAGGGACCCAGACCCGTTCCTTTTTCATTTTTCTGAACTTAAACATAGTAAAAGGACCCCAAACGAACCCTCTCAAAGCCCCACACCAACACAACCAATTTCCTCTCTTCCAAGCTCTAAATTGAAGAAGGAATCAAGGATTTGAAGAACTAAAAAGGAACCCTAGCTGGATTTTCCCCCTTCTACGAACTCACATTGAGGGCAAGACCTAGAATCTAAGGAATCGACGGAGAAGGCTAGGAATTCACATGCAAGGTAATTTATTACTCCCTTTCATGTAATTTCCCCTTGGGCATTCATGATATGTAGTTGCATGCCTGTAAAGACCCATGGGAGGGTGGTAGGAAATCAAGAGTTCAAGATAAACACTGGTAAACGGAATGGGTCACGATTATTATGGGTTGTAAATGAGTTGCATGTGTTACAAATACGTTTGATAAGGATTAGAGGAGAAAGGGGTGTGGGGAGGCACCATGCAAAACTAGGGGATTGTGATTTATCATAATTACGACGCTTAGTGAGTAATGGGTGAATTGTTCCTTAATTGTAGACTAGAATCGTAGCCATTGCGTAGCTTCAGAACTGGTGCAGCACATACCAGGTATGTTAGACTATACCGTTCTTTCTTTTGCACGACTCCTATTGATTACTATGCAATGAACGAGCTCCAAAAGAATACTCTACTCTTAGAAGTTAGGGCTGCTTATATTGTTTCCCTCTATGGAAGGATTGCTCTTGTTCTTATGGAATCAATATTGTAGGTATTTCTTGAGTCTTATAAGGTTCATGTTAAAGAGATATTAGTAATCACATGAAAAAGGGAATAGTAATCGTACTTCACTAAAAAGGGCCTGGAACATATAAACGAGCATGCAATGTAGTGTGCATATATATATATATATATGTGTGTGTGTGTGTGTGTAATCTAATTCGTATGACCGTGCTTAATAAAGGCCGGGTATGTTATGATCGAGCCCAGTACGGCCGGGTAAGTTACGCTGTGATACGATGATGATGATGAGCCCACAGAGGCATACGTTATGACCGAGCCCAATGGAGGCCGGGTATGAGCCCACAGAGGCATATGTTGATGACGAGCCCACAGAGGCGTATGTAATGGTATAAGGTAACGACTATGTAACGTGTACGGTAACAATCAATGTATATGAAAATGGCAAGCCCACAGAGGCGTAAGTATAAGACGATGATAATGATAATAAACATGTTTATGATAATGTTATAAAGGTTACATGTATAGACATAAGTACTACGAATATGTCATGGTTAGCTACCCTCAGAGGCGATTCACTTGCTGCAGGTTATATGTTTCTATCCTAATACTCATTGTTGTTCTTATATTATGTTTTCCTGTCTTATATACTCAGTACATTATCCGTACTGACGTCCTTTATTTGTGGACGCTGCATGTCGTGCTGCAGGTCCTGATAGACTGATAGACGGAGCTCCCCCGCACTAGTAGGTTATCCGGTTCAGCATATATTAGCAAGATTCATCCTTTGGACTTGCTACAGCCTTGGTATGCATTTTGAGTAGGCATTTTGGGCACGTCGGGGCCCTGTTCCGACGTAGGTTGCTTAATGTATATTCTCTTATAGGCTCATAGACAAATGTTAATGTACGTATAGACCAGTGCTGGGTTGACTCATGTACAGTTGTATTGCCTCGTCGGCATATGTATTATGTTGTATAGTTTTGCACCGTAGCCCCGTTGGCGCACAATGTATATAAGTATGTTTATGTCATGGTATGACGTTCAGCCCCATGTGATGTTGTTCGAAACTGCATGCGTATAACAGGCTTTTTAGATAACAAAGAAAGTTTGATAGCAGATTTGAGGGGTACGCCGGCACTTTGCAAGCAAGGTCCAGTGCCATGTCGCGGCCCTCCGGTTGGGTCGTGACACAAATTGTGGCCTTTTTGTTTCCTAGATGATTTAGGTTAACTAGTTATTCTTTTCGTAGTTGAGTTAAGTAAAGGCTCATTCTATGTAATCCTAAACACTTCATTATTTTGACACCTTTTTGACATTATTTTCAATCAAAAACGGCAGCAACATTGCTCCCAAAATCGTGTGAATTAACTTGTCCAATTTTGGTGTGATTCAAAATTGAACTTGTTCCTTTGTTTGATTGAATAGTTTGCAAGACCATTTTTGTCTTGAGGGTTGTTCGTATAGTATAGGTACTCCGTGACTTCATCAAGAAGGTAAGTAGACTAGTTCCTACTTGTTGTCTTGATAGTTCATTGAGCGTCTTGCTTCTATCTTTTGTTTTCTTGTTTTCGCTTTTTATATTGCATCAGTTGGTATCAGAGCTAGATTGCATCAATTAGAGTGTTTTCTAATTTATGATTTGGACTAAATACTGCGAGAAGTTATGTCAGTTAGCCTGACAAAGCCATTCTCTAAAACTAAAGAATTTTTAAAAGAAGGTTCGGAGGGGTGTAAAAGACAACCCTCGCATGCCATTGTGTGTGATAGTGTACGTATATATAAAGTGGTAACATATAGTAGGATGTTAGTAGTAACATCGAAGTAAGCAGATAATATACAATAAATAAGTAAGCAGGTAAACACATATTTGCAAATTAAGCACAGTTAAAGCAGTATATAAGCAAATGTTCTCAAATTCTAGGTGTAGTCTAAGTTAAGGCCAAAACCTAAGTGTAATCTCTAGCAGATTCGCCATGTTGTTGCACCCTTTTTTGCACGGGTCAAAACAAGATCCAACTAGTGGTTTCTCTATTGATGATAAAAGAGAGTCGTCACCTAATATTTAAAGGTAACTAGGGTGCCTATTTAATTGTTAATATCATTATCCTATTAGTCTGCTAACCAGTGAGATTTGGGTAAGGGTTCTTGTTCTTCTAAGGGGAAGGTGTTAGGCACCCTCTATAATCTGCCTAAGGTAGCTCTATAGGACTTACACTAGGTTCGGGAATTAAATGTCTATATTCCCCTTGGTTAGTGCCTAAAAGGGCATAGCTTACTCTATGTCATGTTTAAAACATATCATTTTGAAAGGAAGATAATATATGTGCTTTGAAAAGAAAAGAGTATAGGTTTTTAAAAGTCCTTCGAAAGATGTCTACATAATTGAAAGAGTTTTGGAAGTGTATTTATAATGTCTAGATTTGTAAACTTGTAACATGGCTTAGTTTGAAAATACTTTTTACTTTTGAGGTAAAACGACTATTTGTGTAGCTTTAGTAACGTAAGGCTATTTGAAGAGGCTTTAGATATACCTTGATTGATTTCAAATTTTGCACCCAAGTTTAGAAGATAATCGGTTGAGGGATCATTGAATGCAGCGGTTGTTTGGTTTTTTTCTCGATTCTGGTTTTTAAAAGCGGAAGTCACTTGCTTTTCAAATTTGCCTTGATCTTCAAAGAGTCTTATAAAAAGGTTAGTTTAAGCAAAAACTAAAACCATATGGCAGAAATAATTAAATTTGTTGATGTTATTTAAGTAATGTAATAGACAACAATTCCTTTTAATTTTACCTATGGTTTTAGCTTGCCTAGATTTCTAAAGTAATTCAAAGATAATAAAGAGAAAGCATTCACTGAATATCATCAGTGTTATATACACATAAAAGGCAACCGCAGATTATGTAAAGGAAAGCGATAAAGGAAAGGAACTGGACTTATGGTTTTGGGCCTAAAGGATGTTAGGCCCAGCAACAATAGAACAACATTAGCAGCTTTAGGTGACTCCAAGTTCGGGCTAAGATTTTGGGCCTGAGTTCTTTGAGAACTCAGCAGGCCCAACTCAGATTTATGCAAAAAAAGAAAAAGAAAAGGAGAAGGTCATTAGATAGACTATCTAAGCAAAAATAATATCAGTATATACCTAAGATAAAGCTGTACCAATTATCAATAGATAGGGGGGTAAATTAATGTGAAGTCACACAGAGTAAGGCAATTTATAGTGAGACCTTTACTTCCATTGAACACTAAACCTAAAGAGATTAGAACATGTCAATAAATTAAAGGCTTAAGGTAGAATTTCGTTAATGACCAAGATACCCCTTAGATCCCTGGCACTTTAAAGTTTACAAAGGTCTCAAGGACCCGAGCAGTGCTTGTGTCAGGGAGAGAACCTCAACCAGGAACTATACTGTACTCTCAAATACCCTAACTACTCACACCTACTCTTTTTTTTTGGGGATAAACGAGGTTTTTATTAATTAAAAACAGAGTACAGCTATGGAGGGGACATGAACCTTACCTCCCAAAATAAAGCACATGTACTTAAGGTCATCTTAAGGTGTTGACTATAAGTACCTAGGTAATAATAAGAGGCTAGGCCTACTGTAATGTGACGATTGTCTATTTTGTAATAGACAGTCGTATGTACAAATTTTCCTAGGTCAGCTATACAAAAAAGTACATATGTTCCTATTGTGTCCATCTGATTGCAAGCTTTGATCTTCCTTGAGTGGCTCTGACAGGGGTCGGTGCTATCAGATTTTTGCAAAATAATAGCAAAAGAGCGCAAGTTATCTTCAATTTTGCTTTGTCTCTGATGTAGAGAAAGCAAAGCTGAAGATATCCGTCCATGAGATTTTTGAGGCTGCTTGGTGGAGTTGTTGGCTATGTTTGTTGCGACTATTGGTGTTGGAGCTGCTACTATGCTGTGTGTGTTTCCTGCTGTGCTTTGGGTTATTTGTGTTGGCGTTGGTTTTGGCATTGCTGCTGCTTCTGGTGTGGTTGGTGTTCCCGCTGATGCTGTTGCAAACTGTAAGATAGAGTTGAAGCAAAGTGGTCCAGTGCATGTTGCTGAAATTGTTGTGGAGATTGTTTTGATTGCTGTTGTTGGCATTGCTACTGGTGTTAACTGCTACTTCTTGTCTCCTTGCATGACGTGGTTTGTTTGCATTGCTGCTGCCTTGATTCAATCTATTGCCGTTTCTGCTGGTTAGCTTGGTTAGTATGTACATGTTGCTGATATTTCCATTGGTGCCTCTGTAGTTTCTGCTGCTGTTGCATTTGCTTTGCTGGAACCATGTTGCAATATGTTTGTGCTGGACTGGAAGTTGTCTAGATATGGTGTTGATGTTTCTTCTGCTGCTTCCATTGATGTTGCTTTTGCTTTTGGTACAAGTATGGTTTGAATGTTGTTTTTGTGAGAGTTCTGAATTGTGGTATTCCAGTGGAGAGTGCTGTGTGTATAGGAAACATGATGATTGATGCAGTTGGATTAGACTGAGCACTCGAGGTGCTGATACCACACAATGCAACTGCCCCAATAATATGTTCCTATGTTGACAACTGCTTCTAAAAGGACTCTTGTTTCTGTACATTTGTTGACAGTTTTGTTGATGTTGTATGCTTCGCTGTGTTGAGGGCTTGAAATGTTTCCTTTTTCCTGCTTTTATGATAGTTTCCCTGTTGCTGTTAGTGAGGATCTTGAGTGGTATTGCTGGTTTCTTCTTTCCTTCTTTCATGTCTTGATCAATGATAGTATCATTGTTAGGGTCATGACTGCTGTTGCTGGGGCAAGATGATTGTTGCTTGGGTTGTACTCTTTGCCTGTCCTTGATGCTTTTGCTTTCAGTGAAGGCACTACTATTGTGACTGGTGTTGCTGTTCTCCCTTATCTGCTCAGATGTCTGCCTTTTACTGATTGTGTTGTATCCCTGCAAGGCTGGCAGTAATATGATAGAAAGTTCTGCTGATCCTTCTGTTGGCCCTGGTGCTTTTTGCCTTTCTGATTTCTGCTGGAGATACCATCTCTGCTGTGTTTGTATCTTCTTTGTCCTTTGATTCAGCTGTGAAGAGCTTGCCATAGAATGATCAATGGTGTTGCTTCTTAACTGCTGCTTGAGTTCTGTCTTTTGTCTTTTATTGGTGCTGCTGATCTCACTGGAGACATTCCTGTTGTCATTGGTACAGCTGATCTTAAGTGACTGCTTAGATTGCTGTCTTTTACTGTCAATGCTTCAGTAGACTCCCTGAAACACTATCCAAATGATTGTAAAAACAGGATGAAGTTGTTGCAGTTGGAAATCCTGTGAGCTTGTGATGAATTGATTTTTGTTTAATGCTAAGATTATGCTCTGAGGAGGGAGAAATCCTTTTGCTATCCCTGCAATCCAGTCCCTGATGCTGCTGGGCACAGTTGGTTATTCAAATTGCTGACTTCTGCTGTCAATGCTTCTGCAATCACCCTGCAAAGCTAGCCAAAGAGTTTTGAATAAGGTGTTCTATGAAAGGAGCACTCCTTTTGTCATTCCTGCTATCCAGTCCTCCTGCAAAACTAAAACAGTTATTTAATGAGAACAAGGGGGTGATTCCAGCCTGTTCTTCATCCAACCTGCATATGGAAGCCAACTATGATTTTTAGGAAGTATTGCAAGAGAGCTCATTTTTCTACTGTTATTCCAGATTGTCATCCCTCTTTGTTCATTCATGTGTTCATTGATGAGGTTCTGCCCTGATATGAATTGACACAGTATACAGCTTGTTATTTTGCTAGTTTCACTTTTATGTAAGGGCATTGTGATTTATCAGCATTCAGAATTCTTCTACCTATTGAGTCAAGTTGGCAGAAGCGTTGGCACTCTATTCTTCCAACTTCCAGTGCATAATTTGCTAGGTGATCAGCAGCTTGTTCCCTTCCCTATATATGTGAGTTACTATTCGTGTGAGGGATTCTTTTAGTTGGAAGATCTCTTCTACTTGATCAACTATGCACCAGGGTGGTTTCCAGATGCCATTTATGATGTTCTTAGTAGCATGGAATCTGTCTGTAGCCACATGTGGGAGAAACCTTGTGTTTTGCAGTATCTCAAAGCTTCAGTGATGGCTGTTACTTCTGCTACTGTGTTTGTTCCTTCTGTGCTTTCTGTGCCAAGTGCATATAGTAACTCCCCTGTTTTATTTCTCACATAGTATCCTTTTGAGCTTCTTCCAGGGTTTCCTTTTGATGCTCCATCAGTGTTGACCTTTACCATCCTTGCCTGGGGAATTCCCACATTACTTTACTGAAATTTATACTTGGGTTATAGTTTTCCAGTATATGTAGGAGGTCATGCCATTTGTGAGGGGCATTGATTCCTGGTTTTCTGGTTTTGACTAGAGCTTGCTGTGGAGATTTGGTATATAACTCTGCCAGTTGAGACTGATTCTCCATGCTTGTAGCTATTTCTTCTTTTCCAAAGCTCCCATACAATGCATGAGGGGAGTGCCTGCAGCAATGGTTTGATTCTGTTGACTGCTTGTGTTGTCCAGCATTTTGTTATTGCTTGCCGGAAGGTAAGTCCGTCAAGTGCTATTCCTGCTCTTTGTAAAAAATATTTCCATACCTTGGTGGTAGTGGTGGAGGTGAAGAAGAGATGTACCATGGTTTCCTCCTTTGGTTCAGTGCAACACCAGCATCTTGAAGGCAGTTGATAGCCCCATCTTTTCATAAGGTCAGCTGATGGCAATTTTGCCCTCCAGACACTCCACATGAAGAAAGCAATCTTAAAAGGAAGTCCTTTAACCCAGATCATCTTGTAAGCTCTTCTTGGTTCTTCTCATCTTCTGAGGTATTCCCAAGCAGTTTTGACTGTGAATTGACCTTGGTTCTATAGCATCCAATATGGGATGTCTAGAGTGTCTCCCATGTTTGGAGGCTTTATTGAAGTTGTTATGTGTTCCACCATTTCTTGTGGCAAAGATTCTGACAGTTGTTGCATATTCCAGTTATCATTTTGCAGGACATTGTTCACATTGTGAATTGATTCATCAATTGGGAAGTTTGCTGGCACTGTGAAGTATAGTGCTCCCAGTCTGGTCCAATTGTCATACCAGAAGAGTGAGGATACCATTTTGATTTGCCAGGTGATTTGATGCTCTATGATCTCTCGGCATTCTAGCATTTTCTTCCAGGTTTGGGAGCCTCTTTTCCATGGGAACAATTACTGCATTAAGTTTTTTGCAGTAGTTTTGACACATGTATGCACTCTAGAGGCTGGGCTTAGTTCTGAAATTCCACCACAACAGAAGAGGGCCTTGGACATGTCATGTAGGGATCTAAATCCTGCTCCTCCTTCCTCATACGGAATGCATAAGTTATTCCATGACGACCAGTGTCTGCTGTTTCCTCCCACTGTGCTACTCCAAAAGAATTGTGCAAAGAGTTTGTGGAGATTGTTGATTACTTGCTTTGGGGGGTTTACTACTGATAGTAGATGCACTGGCATGCTTTGCAGAACATGCTTAATCAGGATAGCTCTGCCTCCAATTGAAAGTAGTTTGCCTTTCCAATATTGCAGTCTGTCTTGTACTTTATTAACTATGTCTTGATAGTATATGATCCTTTTTCTGGAGTAGTGTATAGGGCAACCCAGATAAGTGAATGGAAAGTCCTGTCTTCCAATGCCTGTAATTGTTTCAACTTTTGTTATTGTTTCAGTGTTAGCTGAGTGGTGCAAATAGATGGTAGATTTACTCTTGTTGACCAGTTGACCTGAAGCTGCTTCATATGTACATAGAACCTCCATTATCAGTTGTAATGAGGTGGCATCAGAGGATGAGAAGATGATCATATCATCTGCATAAGACAGGTGATTGATTCTTAGGCTTCTTCTGGGCATTCCAAAGCCACTGAAATAGGGATTGTGATGAAGTGCATTCAGACCCTTCGAAAGAGCTTCAGCATCTATGATGAACAGTGTTGGCGATAATGGGTCTCCTTGTTTGACACCTCTTGTCGATTTGAAAAAACCATGAGGCTGACCATTGATAAGGATTGAATACTAGTTGTTACCCATGATTTCAAAGATCATGCCAATGAATGCTTCATTGAAACCCATTTTCCTTAGGACTTTGGTCATGAATAGCGAGGATAATCTATCAAATGCCCTTGGTCATATCCAGCTTGTTGACAACATTTGGCCCTGCTCTTGTTCTTCGCCCTATGTCAGTGATGATTTCCTGTGCTAGGAGGACATTGTCAACTATAGTTCTGCCTTTCACGAATCCTGCTTGCTCTTGGGAGATGAGGGAAGGTAGTATGACCAGCATCCTTTCATGTATGATTCTCGAGAAGATCTTATTAATGAAGTTGCTAAGAATTATGGGCCCCAAGTCAGAGAATGTCTCTATCTCCTTTTTCTTAGGAATAAGAACCAAATTTGTGTGAGTTACAAATTTTGGTAATTGTCTTCCTGAGAAGAAAGCTACAACCATGTTTTGTATGTCATGTCCTATGATTCCCCAGCATGATTGGTAGAATAAACCTATGAAACCATCTGGTCCTCCTGCACTGTGCCATTGATGCAAGCCAACCTGATCAAGCTACTTCCATGCCATCAATGTCGGATAAGACAAGAAAAGGCATTGGTTAGCCTTGGAGAAGAGCCAAGCATCCATAAATCTTGCTATGGACGAATCTTGTGTTTAAGATGTACATTTGTGTTTATGTTGTATTACTGTGTTGCTATAGAAGACATTGGTTCTTACTTAAGGGGTCCTGTGTGACTATTCTTTAAATTAGCCAAATTGTGGCCTTTTTGTTAATTAGTTGTTTTCTAGTTGATTTAGGTTACTAGTTATTCTTTTCCTATTTGAGTTAGGTAAAGGCTCATCCTATATAAGCCTAAACATTTCATTATTTTGACACCTTTTTTCGACATTATTTTCAATAAAAAAACGGTAGCACATTGCTCCCAAAATCGTGTGAATTAACTTGTCCAATTTTGGTGTGATTCAAAATTGAACTTGATGAGCGTGCTGAGCATTATGAGGACTTCCAACCAATCTTACCAAACCAGGGGGCCGAGACCATGTCCGAGATAGTGGGTTGAACAGCGTCAAGGTTACTATCCCTGCTTTCAAAGGAACTAGTGATCCTGACCGATTTTTAGAATGGAAGCGTCAAGTTGAGCGGATATTTGAAATTAATGATATGTCTGAGGAGAAGAAGGCTACATATGCCATTACTGCTTTTGAGTCCTATGCTTCCACTTGGTGGGAGGCTGAGAAAAGATCCAGAGTTAGACATAACCAATCGTCACACATAACATGGATGGAATTGAAGCAAATAATGACTCGTAAATATGTGAACCCACGGCACAAGCAAGAACAATTACGGAAGTTATATGATTTGAAACAAGGGTTGAAGTCCATGGAAGAATACTATGATGACTTTGAGAAGATTCGTCTATCACTTGACATGGAAGACGAAGAAGAAGAAGAAGAGGCTATTATCCGATTCAAGAATGGGTTGAATAATGATATCTCCAATCAGTTGAGGCTACATGTGTTCATTCCTCTTCATGATGTGTTCTTAGCTGCCATTGAAGCCGAAAAGATGATTAAAGAAAGCCGGGCAGCTCGACATAGAGGGGGTTCCGATTCCACTATCATACGTCGAAACAAAGAGTGGAAGACACCGAACACTGGGGGAGCAAGCCAAACTCGAGAGCCTATAGCAAGCCAAAACTGAGAGCCTAAGAAGCCTGCCCAAGCTGCGGCACCTGGGGTTGAACCTAAGGGGTCCGAAGGTAATTCTAAGACTCAACTCAATTCTCCTAGCGCATCTTCTTTTCAGTGTCACGAATGCAAAGGCTATGGACATTTCGCTAAGGATTGTCCAACAAGGAGGACCATGTTCATTCTTGATGATGGAACTGTGTGTGAAGAAGAAAGTGAAGAGGAGATTGAGGAAGATAAGGGGGCAGAATTGGTTGAGTGCGGCGAGGAACAGTTAGAAGAAGAGGGTGTGAATATGTTCTTAGTGGTACGTAGGAACTTGAGCACCATGAGCGTATAGGAGGAAGGAGATGTGCAGCGTGAGAACTTGTATCATGCTAGATATAGGGTGAAAGAAAAGGTGTGCTCGATGATAATTGATTCCGGAAGTTGCACTAATGTAGTAAGCCACACGTTAGTGACTCAACTTAGTATACCTACGATGAAACATCCCCATCCTTATCGATTTCAGTGGTTGAGTGAATGTGGTGAATTAAAAGTAGTAAAGCAGGCACTTATTAAGTTCAAGGTGGGAGCTTATCAAGATGAAATCTTGTGCGATATAGTGCCTATGCAGGCGTGCCATTTACTATTGGGCAGGCCTTGGCAGTTTGATAGATGTGTTGATCATGATGGAAGGGCCAACACTTATACGGCCAAGCTGGAGGGCAAGAGTTATGTACTTAAGCCCTTGACACCTAAACAAGTTAGTAATGATTACAAACGCACGCGAGAGCTGAAAGAGACGGCTAAAGCTAAGGGTGTTTGTCTAGTTCATAAGGGTAGTTTCTTGAGTTCTAATGATGAAGTTTCTACTAACGCTCACCTCTTGCCTAGTGTTGTTGATGACGTTTTACAGGAATATGTGAACATGCCGCGAGGAGATGGTTCATTCCAAGTGTTGCCGAAGATCAATAACAAAGCTTATGTCATAGACCTGCCAGGTAGTGCCGCTTTGAAAGATGAAGATCGTTCGATTTCAAGGACGAAATCTTCTCAAGAAGGGGAGAATGATGCAAGCCAACCTGATCAAGCTACTTCCATGCCATCAATGCAGATAAGACAAGAAAAGGCATTGGTTAGCTTTGGAGAAGCGCCAAGCGTCCATAAATCTTGCTATGGATGAATCTTGTGTTGAAGATGTACATTTGTATTTATGTTGTATTACTGTGTTGCTGTAGAAGACATTGGTTCTTACTTAAGGGGTCCAGCGTGACTATTCTTCAAATTAGCCAAATTGTGGCCTTTTTGTTAATTAGTTGTTTCCTAGTTGATTTAGGTTACTAGTTATTCTTTTCCTATTTGAGTTAGGTAAAGGCTCATCCTATATAAGCCTAAACACTTCATTATTTTGACACCTTTTTTCAACATTATTTTCAATCAAAAAACGGCAGCACATTGCTCCCAAAATCGTGTGAATTAACTTGTCCAATTTTGGTGTGATTCAAAATTGAACTTGTTCCTTTGTTTGATCGAACAATTTGCAAGATCATCATTATCTTGAGGGTCGTTCGTATAGCATAGGTGCTCCTTGATTTCATCAAGAAGGTAAGTAGACTAGCTCCTGCTTATTGTCTTGATAATTCATATAGCGTCGTGCTTCTATCTTTTGTTTTCTTGTTTCCGCATTTAATATTGCATCAAGCTAGGTGCCTGATCATTTGTGCTTGTACCTTTTGTAGTCTTTCCCTGTTTTGTGCAGTTGACCTAGATTTACTTCTCATTGCTTTTGTACATATGACTATCTATCAATATTATAAGATAGATAGTCATTACATCAATATAGGTCTGACGCGCCCTAGACACTTAGTTACATTTGATCACCATATGTGGATCCAACATACACATCATCTGACCACCTATTATTACCTAGGTACCTTTAGTCAATGCTTTAGAAAGACAAGGTACATGTACTTTTTTGGGGAGGTAAGGTTCATGTCCTCCTCCTTTCCTGTATATTTTGCTAATTGCTAATTAATAAAAACCATATCAACCAAAAAAAAAAGAAATTTAAAGGGCTTCTTGATTATTTTTGATTCCTTGTCAAATTGCAGGAAGAGTGGGCTATGATCCGAGCCAATTTTGAGAAGATGTGTGATTTCAATTGTTGGGAAGGCTTGCTGGAAGTTTTGATTTGCTAAACATATGTTCCTTTTGAAGATGCATTCCTCATCTGCTCTCCCATTCCACCAAGTGAAGATACTTCCTTTAAATCCCAAGTCTGTTAGGCAACAGATGTTGATGCGATGATTGAAGTCATCTACTTCATTGAAAGGAACAGGAAGACCACCAAATTTCTCTTCTTGATCACAGATGACATTGAAGTCACCCCCACCAGCCAAGGTGTTGTAGTGTTTTGAGCTATGTCATACAGTGAATCCCACAGTTCTATTCTTTCTGTTGAGGTGCATTTGGCATAAACAAGTGTGAGGATGAACTCCATTTTTTTTTCTGTGTAGAGGAGCTTCAAGGTGAGTTGTTGTATTGTGTCTGGCAATACTGTGATTCCATATGCATTATCAATAAAAGCCCAAATTTTATTGGAGACATTTGCTATAGCCTGTGACAAACTGTCGCGACCCAACCGGAGGGCCGCGACAGGGCACCAGACCCTGCTTGCAGAGTGTCGGCGTACCGCTCGTATCTGCTATCTTACTTTCATTGTTATCTACAAAGCCTGCCATACACATGCAGTTTTGAACAACATCTCATTGGGCAGAGACATCATACCATGACATAAACACACTTACATACATAGTGCGCTAACGGGGCTACAACGCAAAACTATACAACCTATTACATACGCCGACGAGGCAATACAACCATACGCGAGTCAACCCAACACTGGTCTATGAATACATACATCAACATTTGTCTAATGAGACTCTACAAGAACAAACATTATACAACCTATGTCGGAACAGGGCCCCGACATGCCCAACATATCTACACAAGGTGCATACCAAGGCTGTAGCAAGTCCGGAAGATGAATCTCGCTAATATCTGCTGAACCGGTAGCCTAATGCGGTGGGGGAGCTCCGTCTATCAATCTATTAGGACCTGTAGCATGACATGCAGCGTCCACGAATAAAGGACGTCAGTATGGATAATGTACTGAGTATGTAAGACAGGAAACACAATATAAGAGCAAATGATATAAGCATCAGGATGGAAACATATGACCTTTTTAACATTATCATATACATGTTTATTACCTTTATTATCGTCTTATACTCTTGCCTCTGTGGGCTTCTCATTTTCATATACATTTATTGTTACTGTAACCGTTACATAATCGTTACCTCATACAATCACATACGCCTCCATGGGCTCATCATCATCGTATTATTCGAGGTATACCATCAACATTAATATCATAATAACAAGAGCAATTCTTCCTTAGAGAGGGAAGCAATACAGGAAATTCCAACTTCTAGGAATAGAGTATTCTTTTGGGGCTTGATCATAGTAATGTATTCAATAGGAGTCGTGCAAAAGAAAGAACGGTGTAGTCTTACATACCTAGTACTTACTGCGCCAGTTCTCGAACTACGCAATTTGCTACAATTCCTTAGTCTACAATTAAGGAATAGTTCAATTGTTACTCACTACGCGTGATAGCTATCATTAACCACAATTTCCCAAATTCATGTGGTGCTTCTCTACCCCCTTCATCCCTTAAACCTCATCAAACGTATTTACAGCACATGCAACCTATTTATAACCCCTAATAATCATGACCCATTCCGTTTAACCCCACTTATTTTGATTTCATGGCTTCTAGTCATATTCCCATAAGTTCTTAAAGGCATGCAACCACCTATCATGAATGTTCAAGGGAGAATTACATGAAAGGGAGTAGTAACTTACCTTGCATGTGAATTAATTGACCCTCTTCTTTGATTCCTTAATTTCTAGGTTTTGCCTTCAATGGGGGTTCATAGGAGGAGGAAAACTCAGCTAGGGTTCCCTCTTAGTTCTTCAATTTCTTGCTTTCCTTCTTCAATTTAGAGTTTGGAAGAGAGGAAAATTGGTTGTGTAGGGGTAGGGCTTTGAGAGGGGTCGTTTGGGGCCTTCTACTATGCTTGGACTCAGAAAAATAAAGGAGGGACGGGTTTGGGTCCCTTTTATAGGCCTGGCAATAAGTGGTGCACATACCTGACAAATTTCAGGTTCGCGATCGCATACCCACTGAAAACAGGATATGCGGTTTGCATTCTGGTCGCAAATCTCACCCCAAAAATCTGTTGCATTATGCGACGCAGAAGGGCCAGATTTGCGGTATGCATTTTGAACAATGCGATCGCATTATGGTCGCATTTCAGACACGGATTCAGCCCAGAACTCTGTTCCAATCTGCGATGGAAGGCGTCACATTTGCGGTCCGCATTTGCATTATGCGGTTCGCATACTGGTCGCATATTTGACACAACTTCAGCCCAGAACTCTGTCTGAGTTTGCGACCCTGATGTTGGATATGCGGTCCGCATTTGTACTTTGCGGTTCGCATATCTAACTATGCGACACTTCTGCTCTTTTTCTTAACTTTTTGAACTACTTTTCGGGTTCTTAGGTCCTCATATGTAAACTATTTCACAGTGTATTTTAATGTACGAATTTACGGGTTGTAACACTCTCCCCCCCTTAGGAACATTCGTCCCCGAATGTAGGGATCTATGGAGGCCAGTGTAGGCCGCCATCCAATGAAAGGTAATATTGTAGAGGGGTTCGAGTTCCATTTACTTCGTTCGGACGCCACTGAATCCCAGCATTAAATAAAAGGTAATAATGAAGAGTATCTCAGGTTTCTATTTACCTCACACGGACGCTTCTCCTTTTAATGCATTCCGTGTTTCTTCGGCATCATCATTATTTACATTGTGGAACAGGTATGGATATTTAGCTTTCATCTCTTCTTTCGCTTCCCATGTCATCTCCTCCACGTTCCTGTTCCTCCATAGCACTTTAACGGAAGCTACATCTTTTGTCCTTGGTTTGCGGATTTGTAGGTCCAATATGGCCACTGCTACCTATTCGTATGTTAGATCCTCTACAATCTATATGTCTTTGATGGGGACGACCCGAGAAGGGTCTCCGATACATTTCCTCAACATGGACACATGAAACACCGGATGGACAATTTCCATTTCGGATGGTAGTTCTAATTCTTAGGCAACATGTCCAATTTGTCGATGGATTCGGTACAGATTGATGTACCTTGGGCTCAGTTTACTTTTCTTCCCAAAGCGCATGACACCCTTCATAGGCGAGATTTTCTGGAATACCCAATCGCGATGTCTTTAAGGCATATACCACAGCAGCCAATTCAAGGTCATGGGTTGGATAATTCTTTTCATGCTTCTTCAACTGTCTCGAAGCATAAGCAATCACCTTCCCGTGCTGCATTAGTTCACATCCCAACCCTATGCCGAAGGCATCACAATACGCTACTTAACCTTCAGTTCCATCAGGAAGAGCAAGGACAGGAGTGGATGTTAATCGATCTTTCAGTTCTCGAATTTTGGTGTGATTCAAAATTGAACTCGTTCCTTGTTTGATCGAACAATTTGCAAGACCATCGTTATCTTGAGGGTCGTTCGTATAGTATAGGTACTCCTTGATTTCATCAAGAAGGTAAGTAGACTAGTTCCTACTTGTTGTCTTGATAATTCATAGAGCGTCTTGCTTCTATCTTTTGTTCTTGTTTCCGCATTTAATATTGCATCAGTTGGTATCAGAGCTTGGAAAGGGTTTGTTTCTACAATCCCAAACCTATTCTTCGTGCCTTAGTTTAGGTTCTTTCGTTAATTTCGTTTTTGATAAAAAAAAAAAAAAGAAAGAAAACCAAAAATTATTGTTGATTGAAGTTGTTAAATCATCTAAGGATTGAAGTCTTGAAGATTGATTGTTAAACAAACGTTCTTGAACCGAATCTTGAAGTTCTTGATCGTTAGAAACCGATAATCTTGAAATCTTGAAGGTGCACGATTGAATCTTAAAAATCTTGAAGTTCTTGGGGTTAAAATTGTAATTCTTGAAGAGTTTTACGTTGTTCTTGAAGAGGTTCTTGAATCCTCGAACGTTCTTAACAAGATTGTTTTGAATTCTTGAAGTTCTTGAACTTTAATTTGTTGTTCTTGAAAGAGTATTGTTGAAAAACGTGGAAGAGGGCCTAAAAGGTGTAAGGGAGGCCGAATCTGGGAGGAGAAAGAGGAGGAATAGGAAACCCTAATTCTAGTCCAAGGAGGAAACAACTCCCAATCCAAAAGGGAGAAGTTTCAAGGAGTGAAATTCTATTTGGACAAGGAGAGGAGGGGCGAATTTGTGTTGGAAAAGGAGAAGAGGGCTCGAAAATCCTAAGGGATAAGGAGAGAGGATTGGTCTTCTCCAAACTAAAGTGGGAAAGCTTCTAAAATTTCCTTATCTCTTCTATTTCAAATTTCCTTCTTTGATTGCATTAATTCTAATTAGTAATTCTTAGGTAATTTCCTACTTTAGTAATTACTAATCTCTGAGCTTGTAGGACCTCGTGCTAAAACTCAGAATTTCCACTCTCGTAGACAATTCTTGGCTTCTTGTGCTCACTTAAAAAGCTTTCCGTCTATCGATTCGCATAAATTCACTCACCCCGAAGAAAACTATTGATCTTGTGAACTTGAAAGGTCGCTAAGGAACTTGGTCAATTAGAGGAAGCCAATTTGAAGACAAGTGTGAAATCCTACCGAAATTTGAGTGAACCCGAGAGTCATTCAAAAAGTGAGAGAAGTATTTTTAACCAACCTTAACACATGGCTACGGAAGGATAAAAGGTTGTGACAAACATTACTTTAGCCGAGCTGTGGTGTCACGACCCAACCGGAGGGCCCCGACATGGCACCGGACCCTGCTTGCAGAGCGCCGGTATACCCCTCATATCTGCTATCTTACTTTCATTGTTATCTACAAAGCCTGTTATACGCATGCAGTTTCGAACAACATCACATGGGGCTGAACGTCATACCATGACATAAACATACTTATATATATAGTGTGCCAACAGGGCTACGGTGCAAAACTATACAACATAATACATATGCCGACGAGGCAATACAACTGTACATGAGTCAACCCAGCACTGGTCTATACATACATTAACATTCGTCTATGAGCCTCTCGAAGAACATACATTAAGCAACCTATGTCGGAACAGGGCCCCAACGTGCCCAAAATGCCTACTCAAAATGCATACCAAGGCTGTAGCAAGTCCGAAGGATGAATCTTGCTAATATCTACTGAACCGGATAACCTACTGCTGCGGGGGAGCTCCGTCTATCAGTCTATCAGCATGCAGCATCCACAAATAAAGGACGTCAGTACGGATAATGTACTGAGTATATAAGACAGGAAAACATAATATAAGAACAACAATGAGCATTAGGATAGAAACATATAACCTGCAGCAAGTGAATCGCCTCTGAGGGCAGCTAACCATGACATATTCGTAGTACTTATGTCTATACATGTAACCTTTATAACATTATCATAAACATGTTTATTATACTTATCATCGTCTTACACTCACGCCTCTGTGGGCTTGCCATTTTCATATACATTGATTGTTACCGAATACGTTACATAGTCGTTACCTTTTACCATTACATACACCTCTGAGGGCTCGTCATCAACATATGCCTCTGTGGCTTCATACCCGGCCTTCATTGGGCTCGGTCATAACGTATGCCTCTGTGGGCTCATCATCATAATATGCCTCTGTGGGCTCATCATCATCATCGTATCACAGCGTAACTTACCCGACCGTACTGGGCTCGGTCATAACATACCCGGCATCCATTAGGCACGGTCATACGAATTAGATCACACACACACACACACACACACACACACATATATATATATATATATATACTACATTGCATGCTCGTTTATATGTTCCAGGCCCTTTTTAGTGACGTACGATTACTTTTCCCTTTTTCACGTGATTACTAATATCTCTTTAACATGAACCTTATAAGACTCAAGAAATACCTACAATATTGATTCCATAAGAACAAGAGCAATCCTTCTATAGAGGGAAACAATATAAGCAGCCCTAACTTTTAAGAGTAGAGTATTCTTTAGGGGCTCGTTCATTGCATGGTAATCAATAGGAGTCGTGCAAAAGAAAGAACGGTATAGTCTTACATACCTGGTATGTGCTGCACCAGTTCTCAAGCTACGCAATGGCTACGATTCCTTAGTCTACAATTAAGGAACAATTCACCCATTACTCACTAAGCGTCATAATTATTATAAATCACAATCCCCTAGTTTTGCATGGTGCCTCCCCACACCCCTTTCTCCTCTAATCCTTATCAAATGTATTTGTAACACATGCAACTCATTTATAACCCATAATAATCGTGACCCATTCCGTTTAGCAGTGTTTATCTTGAATTCTTGATTTCCTACCACCCTCCCATGGGTCTTTACAGGCATGCAACTACATATCATGAATGCCCAAGGGAAAATTACATGAAAGGGAGTAATACCTTAATTTGCATGTGAATTCCTAGCCTTCTCCGTCGATTCCTTAGATTCTAGGTCTTTCCCTCAATGTGGGTTCATAGAAGGGGGAAAATCCAGCTAGGGTTCCTTTTTAGTTCTTCAATTCCTTGATTCCTTCTTCAATTTAGATCTTGGAAGAGAGGAAATTGGTTGTGTTGGTGTGGGGCTTTGAGAGGGGTCGTTTGGGGGCCTTCTTCTATGTTTAAGTTCAGAAAATGAAGAAGGAACGGGTCTGGGTCCCTTTTATAGGTCCGTCAATAAGTGGCACACGTGTCTGTTATTTTTCAGGTTTGAGGTCGCATATCCACCACAAACAAGACATGTTGTTCGCATTCTGGCCGCAATTCTCAACCCAGAATTCTGTTGCATTATGCGACGCAGAAGTGCCAGATTTGCGGTTCGCATTTTCAATAATGCGACCGCATTCTGGTCGCATTTCTGACGTGGATTCAGCCCAGAACTCTGTTCCATTATGCGATGGAAGGTGTCACATTTGCGGTCCGCATTTGCATTATGCGGTCCGCATACTGGCTGCATATTTGACACAATTTCAGCCTAGAACTCTGTCTCAGTTTACGATCCTGGTGTTGGATATGCGGTCCGCATTTGTGCTTTGCGGTCGCATATCCAACTATGCGACACTTCTGCTCTTTTTCTTAACTTTTTGAACTATTTTCCGGATTCTTAGGTCCTCATATGTAAACTACTTCACAAGGTATTCTAATGTACAAATTTAAGGGTTGTAACACTCTCCCCCCCTTAGGAACATTCGTCCCTGAATGTAGGGATCTACGGAAGCCAGTGAATCCCAGCATTAAATGAAAGGTAATAATGAAGAGTATCTCAAGTTCCTATTTACCTCATATGGACGCCTCTCCTTTCCATGCGTTCTGTGTTTCTTCGGCATCTTCATTATTTGCATTGTGGAACAGATACGGATATTTGGCTTTCATCTCTTCTTCTGCTTCCCATGTCATTTCTTCCACGTTCCTGTTCCTCCATAACACCTTAACAGAAGCTACATTCTTTGTCCTTAGCTTGCAGATTTGTCGGTCTAATATAGCCACTGGTACCTCTTCGTATGTTAGATCCTCTGTAATCTGTATGTCTTCGATGGGGACAACCCGAGAAGGATCTCCAATACATTTCCTCAACACGGACACATGGAATACCGGATGGATAAATTCCATTTCGGACGGTAGTTCTAACTCATAGGCAACATGTCCAATTCGTCGAAGGATTTTGTACGGATTGATGTACCTCGGGCTCAATTTACCTTTCTTTCCGAAGTGCATAACACCCTTCATTGGCGAGACTCTCAGGAAAACCCAATCATCAACTTAAAACTCTAGATCACGACGTCGGACGTCAGAGTAGGACTTTTGCCTGCTTTGTGCCGCCTTTAATCGTTCCTGTATCACCATCACTTTCTCAATAGCTTGATGAATCAGATCTGGCCCATATAATTCAGTTTCACCAATTTCGAACCACCTAACTTGTGATCTACACCTTCTCCCATACAGTGCCTCATATGCGGCCATCTTAATGCCGGAATGGTAGCTGTTATTGTAAGAAAACTCTATAAGCGGAAGATGGTCATCCCAGCTACCCTTGAAATCTAGGACATATGCTCTTAGCATGTCTTCCTGTGTCAGAATGGTTCGTTCAGCCTGTCCGTTAGTTTGCAGATGAAAAGCTGTGCAGAGATTTACTTGTGTACCCAAACCTTTCTGAAAAGACTTCCAAAAGTTAGCTGTGAATTGGGCTCCTCTGTCCGATATAATGGACATTGGCACCCCATGAAGTCTAACAATTTCCTTGATGTACAGCTTTACATAATCTTCGGCTGTGTAGGTGGTCTTAACTGGCAGAAAATGAGCATATTTGGTAAGTCGATCCACTATGATGCAAGCCAACCTGATCAAGCTACGTTCATGCCATTAGTGTCCGATAAGACAAGAAAAGGCATTGGTTAGCCTTGGAGAAGAGCCAAGCGTCCATAAATCTTACTATGGACGAATCTTGTGTTGAAGATGTACATTTGTGTTTATGTTGTATTATTGTATAGTTATGGAAGACATTAATTCTTACTTGTTTTGGAGTCATGCGTGACTATTTCTTAAACTTAGCCAAATTGTGGCCTTTTTGTTAATTAGTTGTTCCTAGTTGATTTAGGTTTACTAGTTATTCTTTTCCTAGTTGATTTAGGTAAAGGCTCATTCTATATAAGCCTAAACACTTCCTTATTTTGATACCTTTTGACATTATTATCAATCAAACGCGGCAGCACATTGCTCCCAAAATCGTGTGAATTAACTTGTCCAATTTTGGTGTGATTCAAAATTGAACTTGTTCCTTTGTTTGATCGAACAGTTTGCAAGACCATTTTTGTCTTGAGGGTTGTTCTTATAGTATAGGTACTCCGTGACTTCATCAAGAAGGTAAGTAGACTAGTTCCTACTTGTTGTCTTGATAGTTCATTGAGTGTCTTACTTCTATCTTTTGTTTTCTTGTTTCCACTTTTTATATTGCATCAATTGGTATCAGAGCTTGGAAAGGGTTTGTTCTTACAATCCCAATCCTGTTCTCCGTGCCTTAGTTTAGGTTCTATCTTTAATTTCATTTTGATTTATAAAAAAAAAAACAAAAAAAAAAATAAAGGACGTGAAAAAAAAAACTTGAAAAAAAAGGAGAAAGAAAACTCGAAAATTGTTGTTGATTGAAGTTGTTGAATCATCTAGGGATTAAGGTTTCAAAGTTCTTGATTGCTTAAAAAAAACCGTTCTTGAAAACCCTAGTTGAGATCTTGAAGCTAGAACGCGTTTAATCTTGAAATCTTGAAACTCTAGTTGAAATTCTTGAAGGTAGACGATTGAATCTTGAAAATCTTGAAGTTCTTGGAGTTAAAATTGAAGTTCCTGAAGAGTTTTTACCTTTTTCTTGAAGAAGTTCTTTAATCTTGAAGTTCTTGAACATTAATTTGTTGTTCTTGAAGGGAGGCTTGAAAAACGTGTAAGAGCAGCCTAAAACGTGTTAGGGAGGCCGAATTTGAGGAGGAGAATAGGAAACTCTAATTCCAGTCCAAGAAGGAAACAACTCCCAATCCAAAAGGGAGAAGTTTCAAGGAGTTGAAATTCTATTTGGACAAGGAGAGGAGGGGCTAATTTGTGTTGGAAAAGGAAATGGGGGGACCCACAATCCTAAGGACTAAAGGAGAAAGGATTGGTCTTCTCCAAACTAAAGTGGGAAAGCTTCTAAAATTTACTTATCTCTTCAATTTCGAAATTTTCTTAATTTCACTACTTCTAATTAGTAATTCTTAGGTAATTTCCCTACTTAAGTAATTACTAATCTTTGAGCTTGTAGGACCTCGTGCTAAAACTCAGAATTTCCACTTTCGTAGATAATTCTTGGCTTCTTGTGCTCACTTAAAAAGCTGGCCGCCTATTGAATTTTCTGTGTGAGGAGGACATTTTCTACTATTGTTCTGCCTTTCACGAACCCTGCTTGCTCTTGGGAGATGAGAGAAGGTAGTATGACCAGCATCCTTTCATGTATGATTCTGGAGAAGATCTTATTGATGAAGTTGCTAAGGCTTATGGGCCGCAAGTCAGAGAAAGTCTCTATCTCCTTTTTCTTAGGTATAAGAACCAAATTTGTGTGAGTTACACATTTTGGTAATTTTGTTCCTGTGAAAAAACCTGTAACCATGTTTTGTATGTCATCACCTATGATTCCCCAGCATGTTTGGTAGAATAGACCTGTGAAACCATCTGACCCTCCTGCACTGTCCCCATTCAGACTAAAAACAGCTTGCTTGGTTTCTTCTTTTGTTGGGATTTTGGTCAGTTCTGCATTTTGTTGTGTGTCTATCACTTGTTGTATGTTTTCTAAAATTCTGAAATCAGTGGGAGTTATTCTTTCTGTGAATTGTTCCTTGTAGAACTTGATGGCTTCTTCCACTATTTGTTCCTCTTCCTCAATCCAGTTACCTGCACTGTTTTGGATTCTTCTTAACTGAAGCCTTTTCCTTATGCCATTTACTTGAGCATGGAAAAATTTGGTGTTTCTGTCCCCATCTTTGAACCAAGCCATTCCTGCTTTTTGCTTCCAGAATTGTTCTTCAATAGCTAGATGCCTGATCATTTGTGCTTGCACCTTTTGTAGCCTTTCCCTGTTTTGAGCAGTTGGTCTTTCTTCAAATTGTTTTTCATGTACTAAGACCACTTCTCCCATACTTGCTATGTTTTGGAAGATATCTCCATATGTTGCTTTGCTCCAGAGGGATAAAGCTCTTTTCAATTTTTTGAGCTTGTGATTGAAAAGGATGAAGGGGTCCCCATGTAAATCTGCCTGCCAATTCTCTCTTACTACTGCTTCAAAGGTTTCCTGCTTGATCCAGAAGTTAAGGAATCTAAAGCTTCCTGATTGTTTTTGGTTTCTTGTCAAATTGCAGGAAGAGTGGACTGTGATCCGAGCCAATTTTGGGAAGATGTGTGATTTTAATTGTTGGGAAGGCTTGCTGGATGTTTTGATTTGCTAAACATCTGTCTAATCTTTTGAAGATGCATTCTTCATCTGCTCTCCCATTCCACCAAGTGAAGATGCTTCCTTTGAATCCTAGGTCTGTTAGGTAACATATATTGATGCAATGATTGAAGTCATCTAATTCATTGAGAGGAACAGGAAGTCCACCAAATTTCTCTTCTCGATCACAGATGACATTGTAGTCACCCCCCACTAGCCAAGGTTTTGTTATGTTTTGAGTCAAGTCATACAGTGTATCCCACAATTCTATTATTTCTGTTGAGGTGCATTTGGCATAAACAAGTGTGAGAATGAGTTGCAAATTGGTGTCTGTGTGAAGAAGCTTCAAGGTGAGTTGTTGTGTTGTGTCCGACAGTATGGTGATTCCATATGCATCATCAATGAAAGCCCAAATTTTATTGGAGACATTAGCTATAGCCTGTGACAAACCTATTCTTCTTCTATATTGTTCCATTTTCCTGAGTTGCTGCATTGGCTCCATAATGCCAATGAATTCAAAATGATGTTTGTTGTGAAGTGTGATCAGTCTTTCAAAGGCTTGCATTGTGTTGACTGATCTGATGTTCCATATGATAACATTCATTGATTTTTGTTGGGATAGGTTAGTGCTCTTCTTGGTTGAGTTTTTGAAGAGCTACTATTGTCCTTGCTTTGCTTCTTCTGAGGATTCATATTAGCTTTCATTTTGTTGATTTGAGTTGGTGAGAGATCTCCCTGCTTGATTATGTTGCTGAGATTCTGGGCAATGTCTTCTTCGTCCATATCTTTGTCAGTATGGTGCTTTTCCTTTTCTACATTTCTGGCTGCTGCTACTATTGACAAGTTCTTTGGCCTGATGATTGCTTGCAATTGATCTCTTATTATGCCTTTCCTGTTAATTAGATCATGATCAGCTGATCCTTCTTTTGCTGTTATGATTACTCCTTGTTTCATTTTGATAGCTGCTTGGTCTTTGTTTGCATTTGTCCACAAGGACAGTAGCCTGTTATTGTGGAGCTCTTCTTCAAAAGTTTCAGCAGTACCTTCATCTTCACATTGTATTCCTTCAGGTATTTCACCATCTTCTGAGCTTTTCTCCAGTTGATCTGCCCATAATTTCCCTGAAGTTTGTTCAGTTTGTCTTTCTGCTTCTGTTTCTATAGACTTCTCTCCTGCAGGTTTAGTAGCATTAGTGTAGAAGCTCTTCTGGATCCATTGTGAGGTGGATTCCATTTGCCTTTCTTTTGTGCTGCTAGTGTTTACTGTTGCTGCATCAGTTGCTGCTTTTTTTGTTACTGCTTGTGATGCATTTTCCTGCTAGCTGCTGTTTCCTTTGGTTGTTTCTGTAGTGGTCTTTGCTGAGGCTATTGGTGATTGAACTATTATTGCAATCAAGTCTACTTGATTTGCTGCTTAAGCATCTATTCCCTTTGTTAGAGTCGTTTGATTACGTTTGCTATTGATAGGCTCTTGGTTCAGTTTGTTGCCTATTTTGGTATTCTTTTGTGAACTACTGCTGGGGTGTCTACAGAGTAGTGGATTCTGAGGCCTTTCTGAGTGACTGCTGTGGGAGCTTAATGTCTTATTATTTGCCAAAGTTGGACCTGCTGTTGTTTGAGCTGTTTTTGCTATCAAGGCTGATGAGTTTCTTGCTTGCTCTTGCAAATCATATGGTAAACTCAATGACTTAGCTTTACTGCTGGTAGCCTCAGAACTAAAATGGTTGCTTAGGCTGAGATTCTTGTTGAGCCTCCTGATACTTTATCTCCTGCAACTGTCAAGGCTGTAAGAGTTGCTTCTGAGGTGTTTATTGCATACTCTTCTTCCATAGTAATTTCCTCATTTCTGGCATTGTCTTGATTGAGTGCATCAAACTTGTTTGGTACTTGTAGCTGTTGAGTGTCCTTGTTGGCTGATGTTTTTTGCTTCGCAGGTATGGAGTTTGCTTTGTTTTGCCTTCGATTGTCTTTGACCTCCTTCCATTGAGGGCCAGTATTTCCTACAATCTTGCCACTTGAAAGTATCAGTAATGGTGTTGTTTCCTGTCTTTGTTGGTGTTTTGCTTCTACTGCTTTGCCTTTTGCTCTCCTTTGCTCTGTAGCCCTGTGTTGCTCTGCTGTGTTTGTCTCAAGGATTTTCGGGTGCAGCTTCCAGCATTCTGTCATATCATGTCCTTGTAGCTTACATTCTCTACAGTATTTGGGAATGTAGTCGTACTGTATTTTAACCCATTTCGTTCTAACCTCCCCTATTGCCTCGTTTTCAATGTCTAATCAAACTTTTTTGGGTAATTCTTCTAATAGGTCCACCAGTACCTTCACTCTCGCAGAACTAGGCCTCGTCTTGTTTATGGTTGCTAAATCAAGGTGGAGTGGCTTACCAACAGTAGAGGCTAGAAAAGACATTCCTTTACATAGTATGTAGGTAACAAGTGTGGAAAGGATATTCACGCCATTGCCATTGATGTTTCTTCTCCAAGTTAGCATTTTGCATCATAAATTAATTGCCTCATATGATATTCATACCCATCTTTGACTTTGAGATAGTATGTGCTTTTTGAGGTGATTTTGATGAAATCCTCCCATAGAGATAATCTGATAAGCACGTGTTTGTCTCTGAAGAAGCCGATATTGTACTCAGCCCTGATTCCACACTGGATTGGGATGATTCTTCTCAGTTCCTGTATATCAGGCCAACCACATGAGAATTTTCCCAAGACCGCATATTGTAAACCCTCGATAATGTTCATGTGGGTCACCTTTGCTTCAGTGTACTTGACTATGGGTTGTCCATGCATAAAGGTTGCCTTCCTAAAAGGAATTGGCTCGATTTTTCTGCTAGGGTTCGTCGCTGCTGTGTTGTTCAGGGTAGATGGCTATAGGATTTGAGAGTAATCTAAGGGTTGGGGTGTGGGTGAAGTAGTGGCTGGGGCTAGGGGAGCGGTTGTGTTACAACCGGTAAATTCGTACATTAGAATATGATGTGCCGGGGAATTTCGGCACATATTGATACTATTGGATTAGAAATTGCTTGTTCTACTTGATAATTATCACGTTATTTACTTAGTTTTCGTCTAGTTTCAGTACATGGATGCAAGAAACCCAAAAGCGCGAAAAGAAGGCCAAAAGTTGTGCCAAGGCAAGAAAAGAGGCCAACGATACAACAGGAGTAATTCTGCGACCGCATAGTGGATCTGCGAGTCGCATAATTGGATTGTTGATCGCAGAGTCAGGCAGAAACTCAAGCCGAAGTTAGCAGAAGAAAGTTGTCGATAATGCGATCGCAGAATGAAAATGCGCATCGCATTATCGTCGCAGATGCAGACAGAGTCTTAGGTGAAAAATCGAAGGAATAGCGATTGCATAATTAATCTGCGGTTCGCAATCTGAAATGCGATGGGAAGGAAAAGTACTGGGGCAGTCTGCGATACAAGATGCCATTTCTGCGGACCGCATTCCTGATATGCAAGAATGCGATCGCAGAAGACAAAGTCGGCCCAGCTGTTATTTCAATTGACCTCGGTTTTTGGGCCTCTATAAATAGCCTCTCTAGGGTTATGTGCAGAGTCTAGTCAGATTTTAGAGTGAAAACTTAGTGCTTTTGGTTAATTGCAACTTGGGAGAGAACTGGGTGATCATAATGTGGGAATCTTTATTTTTGTAAGATGAATTCAATTTATGTTATTCGTTCTTTAGTTCTAAATATGTGTAGCTAAATTTCAATACTAAGGTTGTGAACCCTAGATGGGTAGAATGTTATTGAACAATTGATTTTGATTCCAATTTCGTAAGAAGCTTGATGTTTACTTATTTCTCGTTCTTAATTGAATTGTTAGTGGTTGCAAACATTAACGGGTGCCAATTTACACTATTGAATCTTGGAAAAGGGAGATAGAGTTTGGTAGAAATAAGTAACGACGATTCAAGGCTTTAACCCTTGTCTAATAAAATCAGTTAGGAATAAGAAGATTTTAAGTTGGCAAATAATTGAGTATTTGTTACTTCGACTTTAATGTATTCGGAAGAATCATAAAAGGATACGTTGTCTAGATATTGGAAAATATTGCATATCAGGAGCGGGAATTAATATCAATATCAATACATTCTACTACATTAGGGGGAGCATAACCTTAGTATCTCGACTTCATAAATTTATTCAGTTATTATTTTCAATCAGCAATTATTAGTTTAATCATCTTTACTTATTCAACATCAATATATTTTATCTTGTTACTTGATCGTTAAGACTAAGCGAAATACTACGTTAATTGGATATTCGTTTAACGCCTATTCCCTGTGGGATTCGACCCCAACTTAGTTGGGTTACTATATTTGACATCGATCGTTTACACTATTCTTAAGGTGTAATTTGAGCGGATCAAATTTCGGCGCCGTTGCCGGGGAATACGGTTTTGAAATTTCTGATTAGTGTATATTTTGCCATAAGTCTAATTCCACTTGATTGCACGTTGTTTATTTTGGTGGTTGTAGGCAGGAAAAGATGGCTGAGCATATAGGTGATGTGGATATCAAAAACAAAGAGAATCCGTTTGCCGACATTGAGGAATACATAGAAGATACCAATGCTATAGTACCTCCAGCTATAGGTGCTGCTACCTTCAAAGTAGAACATGGGCTGATTCTAATGTTAAAAGCTGAGGGTTATTTCAGAAATTCTACTGATGATGATCCTACCCAGCACCTCAGAAACTTCTTGGGTGTTTGCTCAACGCACAAGCAGAACAATGTTTCTGACGATGCATTGCGGCTCAGATGCTTTAAGTACTCATTAGCTAGAGATGCAAGAAAATGGCTGCAAAATCTTCCGCCCAATTCCATCCATTCTTGGCCTGAGTTGGTCCGGGCTTTCTTGTCGAAGTGGTTTCCACAAAGCAAGAAATCAAAGCTCCGGGACAAAATATTTTTCTTCAAACAACTGCCGGGTGAACAGTTGCACGAGGCATGGGAAAGATTCAAGCTATATTTGGTGAGGTCGCCGAACCATAGCTTTCCAGACTCCATTTTGCTGGAAAAGTTTTACATGGGATTGGACCCTATGAACCAATCTATAGCTAAAAATGTCGCAGCTGGTTCATTTATGGACAAGACTTTTGCTAGAGTTACTCAGATTCTAGACAAAATGGCCAAACATAATCAGGATTGGCATTCTGAGGATAGTACAGGTGGTATCACAATTGGGTCTCCTTCCATGAACAATTTGATCAAAGAAAAGCAAGAAAGAGACCAAGTGATCGCTGAGCTGGCAACTAATGTAAATGTCTTGACTAAGCTCTTCACTGAGAATCAGAAAAAGAAAATTAATGTTGTGGAGAATGTGCTACCAGCACATGGTGAAGAATTCGAAGAAGCAAATTTTGTAAACAATACACATGGTGGATATCAAAGGCAGCCCTATCAGGGTCAAACATCACAAAATCAGTAGAGGCCAAGCTCGCAAGGGCAAGGTTCCCAACAATGGCGAAGTGATCCGACTGGGCCTAATTAAGGCAATTGGAACAACAACAACCATTTTCAAAAT